>JBBMFX010046778.1:0-11361 GCA_037832545.1 Rhabdalestes septentrionalis
ACGATCAGATAACATAATAAGCCCAAGACGCTGAAAGAAAAATCTGGCGGATTTCTGGAGTTTGTCTGCTTTCCTGCACACTTAGTCAAGCATTTATATTGGCGCTCAAATTTCAAATCCATCCAGTTAAGTAATTTTGATAGTTGCCATAAGTTATTTCATGCAAAATGCATACACATTTATGTCCACTCACATTCAGATTATATGGGAATCAGCAAATTCAAATAGTTAGCCTGCTACATGTTCGTCTTTCTAATTCTGGCCAAACATGTTGCAGTATGTTATGTTTGAGTGGAGGACATCCAGGAGAATGATATTTTATCTCACTGTGTACTAAATGTATTATGGCTGTAATTAAAATATACCGCTGTGTTTTTTATCCAAGGAAAACTCTGGAGAACAACAACAAAAAAAAGGATTTTCAAAATGGAGCTGCTTTCCAAGTGGCCCATTTGAGCAGGGGGCGTATCCCTCAGTGCCTCCTACACTATACAGCACCGTGCTACTGCTCATACTGTTCAGTTCACCACACATTTTGCAGCACATTTTGAACCTGTTGACTGCATTCTTTAATTAAAACAGTCCATTTTCTGGTTGGTAACACCAAAAGCTGCACAGGTGGTGTATTAAAAGGCATCAAATTCTGTTGCTCCACAAGCTGCTTGCTCCACAGTTGAGCTCAGCTCCGCAGCTACCAACACAGAGCATGGCTCACAGCATTGTCACTCTGCTACATTACTGTACAATATTTTACGATACTGTACCCCATGAAATTCGTAGAGCTACCATTCTAAGAGCATCGGCGAGCTGTGAAAAAACATGAATTTGTGAAGCATTAAAAAAAAATTCTATAAATGCCTTTATTTAATGTCTAAAGCCTACATATGCCCCCACATATGTTCTTAAAACACTTTAGTTTTAACTTAGCTCAATACATGACCTTTTAAAATATGAAAAGTTAAACTGTACAGTTTGCACTGAACTCCTGCAGTGATAGAATATAAGTACTGATGTTACCCCTGTGTAGACTGTTCTGTAATTCATGTCTGTTTTCTTTGGCAATAGGGAAAGAAAAAAACAGAGGTTTAAGAAGAACAAAACCAAAAACATGAGAACATAGAAATGTTCATGTGAGATGCATCACAGGGCAGCAGCCAATCAGTAGCAAGGACAAATAAATAAGTTCTCAGATTGGCTAATTTCATCTTTGTGTTCTCTGGACAGTGCCGGAAAATATAAAGTTATATTCTTATGGAAATGTAGCTGCAAGAAAATTAGTAAATAATATTTTTAAAAATATTTAGCATTAAAATACATGAAAAATTATATATTGCCACAAAAAAAAATATGGCGGCCTGGGGGTTAACAAAGCAATAATATGCTGAGGTGCCCAAACATAAACAACCAGCACGAGGATGAAGGGGCTTGGTGGACAAGGCCTGGAAGTCACAAAAGCAAATAAAATGTCCAGGAGTTTGCGCGAACTATTATTAGTTCAGTTCTCCGAAAAAATCTGCAAGACACTAAAGCCCAGATTGCTGAATGTAAAAAGACTCCCACCATTCATTCAAGGTGATTTCATAACAAAAGCTACAGATAATAGAAGAAAAACTCATTTTGGGACAGGGAATTTATTTCAGACAATAGGTTCCCAAAAAGAGAAAAACAGATTCTGCCAAACCAGTTTTTCAAAGATGCAGCATATTTAAGAGGCTCTAAACACCTCTGAATAATGCTGAACATGTCCTTCTTCTCTCAGCTTTGAATTATTGCACTTGAAATGTTGACAAACTGCCCAGATTTTACATAAAAGCTTCCTAGGAGTGGAGACACATTAAGCTGTCAGAGAAAGCTGGAGATATCATCCACACTTTTCTGTTCTTAATAGACACTGCTGAATGTATTTTTAATCAAGTTACACTTGACGAGCATAAAAGATTGACTGCAGCAATTGCTCAAGGAGAAATAAGCAGAAAATGACATGTTGCAAAGTCATATACTAGGAGGCAGCAGCCAGTTAATGAAGCCTTGATTGAGTAAAAGGGCTTGTACATGCATAACCCATAGCAAAGCAGGCCCATGTTACTACAGCCATTCTCCTGATTTATACTGTTATAAACTCGGTTCATGGTTTTAGATATCATATCAACTAATATCAGTTCTCTCCTGCATCCAAAATTGTGAGATGCCCAGTCATCCTGAAGTCTACTGCACATTTTTTATGTCTGTAAACATGCATGTCTGTGTCTGTGGTTAAACATGCATTTTATGTATATCACCTCCTACAGTGATACTGTGGGAATCAAAAGAGTGAGAATTTCTCTTTAAAAGATTTAGAAAAACCTCCTTCTGATACTGTACTGGTTTTATTTACATGATGCATGCTGGGAATTGTAGTGAGAGAATAATTATGAGTAAAAACACTAAACCTTCACTGTTTGTGAAGATTTAGGGCAACAAATAGCAAGATCGAACATAAAATGACTACTTAAGCTTCTTATAAGCCAGAACGGCCCTTTCTGCCATTTGGAGCCATGCCCTTTAGGTGCATGTCTTAAAACCGTACTTGATTCAAATGAGGACAAACAACAAAGAAAATAATGATTGTACTGTACTTCCTCTCTGCTGGTTTCCTTTGTTTGCAGAGACAGTAGAAAGGCAAAGTTATCCTTCAGAAGCAGATATTCAGCAGTCTAACACGCCATACAACAAGTGAACCCCTGATGCAATTAACTGAAATAGCCCAGCCTGCGCTTCTTGGCATTGCTTTCTTCACACAATGGGCCTACTACCCTACACATTTAATTCTAGTCTTCATTTGACAGCTTTGCAGCTGGCCCGGTCCATGGAGGGGGGCTGACCTTTATTTTGTGCTCTCTCGCTCTCTGTATTTTTTTCCCAATTTGTCCAGCATCTCTGGTGGTTGAAGCTGTTGAGTCAGAAGGTGCAGGTCAGTAGAAGCAGCACGATTAAAGCGCGATCATCGGCCAGGATGTGGAGGTAAAGGGCGTGTCATTATGCAGCCATCCGGCCGGAAAACGAGGGCAGCGGTTTCGGCACGCTGCCATGCTTCTGCTGCTAGCACAGATGCACTGTGATGATTAATACTGCCCCACAAACACAAACATGCTCATTCCCACACACACACACACACACACACACACACACACACCCCTTCACAGCACTGCCCTTCCTCTCTCCAATCTGCTAATCACTGACAAGTGGTGTTAAGGTGTGGTGCGGCCACATTGTGGGCCATATGGTGGAGAGTAAACACTGTTTAAATGGGACGCAGTGTCTTCAGCCCAATCCTGCCAGCTCAGGAGGTAAATTAAGGGAAAACGGACCAAAACAAAGTCACTCAAACAGCTGAGCAGACAGGAAAGCGTGCCCTCACCTTGCGTCTGCCCTTTCTTTTCAACATGGCCCAGCAGGACCAAAGGCAGTCAAGTAACTGCTTTAGTTTTATATCACCCAAATCAAAGTTTGCCATGTCCTCTATTAGCGGCCAATTAGATTCAGCTGGGCAGACTAACAGACCACTGAGGAAAGACTTTAAGGCATAGTGCTACAAATTTACACAAAATACACTGATCCTATGACTTTTCGTGCAGCCATCCCGACATAAAATTTAATCTAAATAAGTGCTGGACGTGATTTATGCATTTTGTTCATGCTAGGACAACGCTTCACTGCTATATGTATTTTAATGCACAGTGCAGAACACCATCAGTATCAGTACTAACTGGTGACATTTAGGTTTAGTGTTAGTGTTAGGATTAAGGTTAGGTTTAGGTTTGGGTTTAGGGTTAGAATTAGGGTTAAGGTTAGGGTTAGGCTAAAGGTTAAGGTTAGAGTTAGGTTTAGGCTTTGGTTTAGGGTTAGATTTAGGGTTAAGTTTATGGTGAGGGTTAGGGCTAGGATTAGGGTGAGGGTTAGGGTTAGGGTTAGGGTGAGGGTTAAGGTTAAGGTTAAGGTTAAGGTTAGGGTTAGGTTTAGGGTTAGGGTTGGGGTTAAGGTTAAGGTTAAGGTTAAGGTTAGGTTTAGGGTTGGGGTTAAGGTTAAGGTTAAGGTTAAGGTTAGGGTTAGGGTTGGGGTTGGGGTTAAGGTTAAGGTTAAGGTTAAGGTTAAGGTTAAGATTAGGATTAGGGTTAGGATTAGGGTCAGGGTTGGGGACTTTACCCATGTCACGGCATTTCAACCTGTTTCCACCACTTTGCAAACAAAAAGGAATTAACTCATTATTCACAACACTGATAAAACCATGTCTATGAGGATTAATCTCTGTGCTTGCAAGCACGTGACCTTAGTGAAGCAGAGTTTTGACCAAGTCCAAGTTAATTAGCAGTTGAGTCCAAGTCAACATCAAGTTAAAATGAGAAAGACTCATGACTGAGACAGAAATAATAAGATTGAAACTTGACTGCAATTTTTGTGTGATGCTGTAAACATAGTGTACCTTCTCCTTTTACAATAATCTAATTTTTTTCACAAATTTCTAGAATATCTTAAAACTATAAGATCATTCGGCCAAACAGTTTTACAGTTCTATGCCATATTAAAGCTTACTAGCAAAAGTCCCTATCTCTCCCAAAACTGTTCATACATGCTTCAAAACTAGATTCCTTTCCCATATAAATAGTCAGGGCCCCAAAAATGCATCGTCCTTTTGGCTTTGTGTGAGCACTGCAAGTAAAAATGCCTAGATGTTTGGTCACTGTGGCCGAGGTCTAGCTAAAGAGCAAATTTGAATAAAATTGAAAAAAAAAGATTTTACAATAAGAGCAGCCTCCAAATTTCACCTCACACACTGCACTCATACTGCCAAGGAAATTGTAACCATTTTTGTTCACACCTAAAGTTACTTCCATACATTAGAGTACATAAAAAGAAAATGTATGCAGTAGTGTTGTCACTGTCACGATACAGAAAAGACCCAAATGCAGAAAAATATGTTTTAATAAATAAATAATAGTCCCAAAAACAGAGAGCCAAAAACCAAGACAACTAAGCAAAGTGTTCAAAAAACAGAAAATCAGTCCATGGGCAAACAGAGCAAAGTCCAGAATCCAAAAGGAGTAAATCCAAAGTCCAGAAACAGGGTCCAAGGCACACAGGAAAACACAGTTAAGAAAAATGCAAGAAGACGCTCGGTACCTAGATGGGGCAAGAATACTGCGCATTGGAGGATCAAGCTTTTGGCCCATTTATAGTCCCAGGACGTCTAGTATTCCGGTGAACTAGATCTCCACCCAAGAGGCCTGGAATTTGGATCTGCTGAGAGCTGTCTGGGTGTATTAGGCTGGATCAAAACTGTAGATTGTGTCCCAGTCCTTACAGTCACGGTACCAAAATTTCAGTATTCGGTACAAATACCAGTGAAAATCTACGGTTCTCGGTGCAAATTTTGGTACCAAAGCAAAACACAAAAATATGAATTGAAAAATAAGCCATTTTTATTAATAACAAACAATAATTAAATGACTGAATATACACTCTTCTTATTTATCAACTTAAACACTTGTATTAACGAAACAAAATATTTTTCAACTGTATAAACTGGCACTTGATCAATACAAATGAATTCAGCAACAGCTCAGTTCAGTTTTCTTCTCCTGCTGCTGAAATTCATCTGTAATCACTGTCTGCTTAGGAGTTTGCTTTGGTGTTTTGTACTCTTTTTTAGCCTGCAGCTCTAAATGGAAAATATAATATCCCTCAGTAAAACAATTTTATATGAATTTTATATGTCGATTTTCAGTAAATAACAAGCTTCAGCTTTTATAATAATTTTACATAAGATTACTTATATTAAGTATATTTTATCAATTTTACACAGACAGAAACTGTTTTATTAAAAAACCCTTCTGAAAAGATTCCCTTTAACATAACTCAACAATAAACAAATGTTATACAGCAGCTATTCTTCTTAATTTAAAATTGTATTAACTCCTTGTAAAAAATAACATTTACACACATTAATTAATGTTCATTGTAACTTGATGTTAGATAACATATAAGGTCATGTAAATGAATGGTATCTTATTTTAAGTCCTTACCAATCTATACAGGACTGTATTTGAACTGCATTTGACTTATTTAATCAAACTGCGCAAACCATATTTCATAACCTAGAACTGCTTTTGTGATGGACCAATTTTAAAGATTCAAACATTAACCATTCATATGTTTTCTAACACATATTTTGGCTACACAGATCATTTAAAAGCCTCTGTTGTGTACAAATTCGCTATTATGTCCTGTTTTAAACACTGTAGGAGCATTAAATAGTTAATAAAGAAACATTATCCTGCTATTAGCATTAGCCGCTCATATGCTAACAATTAATTAAGCAAATGGAAATGTTTATTTCAATCCGACATTCAAACTAATATAGGTTACCTTTTTTATATATAATAAAAGCTCTCTATATAAAATAAAATAAAACTTACCGGCTTATTTCATTAAATCTGGATGACAGTCTTTAAGTAGTTTTATAAGGTTCCCCCTTATGACATATAGGTTTCTGGTGATCAGTGATGTTGCCCCTTGTCATCGGCCGCAAAATCTAAATACTTCCACACGTGGTTCTGTCCTCCTTTCTTTTTAATGAGCGGATTCAGTCTTTGTGCTTTTACGAAGAAGACACAACTGATAGCGTAGCAAGAACCGGGTTGACCGGGTTCTCGGTAACACCTGTACTTCAGAAAACCTGGTGCCGTACCATTTACATATTTTACATAAATATGAATGCAAACAAAAAAATAAATCTAGCCTACACTGCTACAAGTTTCACTTCTACAGAAACACTTTCACTGGTTCACCCTCCCTCTCCTGGCCATCCTCATCCTCTTGGCCATCCACACACTGCTCTCTTTTTGGCCCTAGATTTTTGTCAGATATTTCCCTTGCGATGCAGCAAAGGAAGAAACGGCATGAATGTCTTGACCATCTGATCCCCTGTGATGTCTTCATATGCAGAATCCATTGCATGGAGCAGGGACCTCTGGTCTCATGCCTGATGTTCATACACTCTCCACATCCAAGCGAAAAATATCTGCTCATTCAGATTGAGGAAAGGAGAGTATGGTGGTAGAAGCCCCATAAGCATCCTTGGATGAACCAGGCCCTGATGAGTGGTGCCACGGTGAAAATTCACATTGTCCCACATGATCACATAGTGTGGTAGGTGAGGCCCTTCGAGAGCTCTCTTATTTTCTGGGACCAGATCAGTAGAAAGAGAGTCCAAGAACATGAGGAGCTTTTGAGAGTTGTATGGGCCTGAACTGGGGATGTGTGTGGCCACACCATTCTCAGATATGGCAGCACACATTGTTAACTTGCCCCTCGCTGACCTGGGACATCCACCATGGCCCTGGTGTCCAATGATGTTACAGCCACCTCTGCAGCCCTTGGCCAGGTTGAAGCCTCATCAACGAACACATCACCATATATAGGAGTCATACACAACAGTAATAGAAAATTACATAGACTTGCTTTATGTTCTGCACAAGTTCAATCTAGCCTACCACTGGCCACTACTCCAGGGGTTCCAAACCTGGGGTACAGGCCTATGCAGAGGTACTGCAGGGAGTATTTGACACAAAGAGGAAAAATTGAATATATTGAAATATTGAAAACAGTTTTCTGCTGCAGGTTTTAGGCAAAATGCCGTAGTCAGCTGGATTCTGAAGGTAAAGAGGATACTGAAGACAAATGAGAATTGGGAAGCACTGGTTACTGTAATGATAGACAACCAATGACTTGCATGCACATACTGGTACCACAGTGCTTTCACTCTGTCAGATTTCCTCTCAAATGTTACCCTGTAAATCTGCTTCATGGTCATCTGATGCTTCTTCAATGCCCTTTCTGTTGTGGAGATGCTGATAGAGTTGACATTTTGGAACATGGCATTGTCTTGAAGGATTGCATCACAGATCTGTCTCAGTGTGATAGCATTATTTGCAATCATCATGTTACAGATCTCTTGTTCATGTCGTTCTTTGAGAAGTTTTCCTCTGCCACACATGTGAGGTTGTCGTCCAATCCTAGACATAGAAGTCAAAGATAACCCTCCTCCTCCTGTATGACATTTGTAATGTATGACTTATGTATTTGTCACAGAATGAGTTACCAATGTAATTGTATTGCTCTTTTGCTTATAATTGCATTGCATCACTGCTCAGTGAATGGAGTACTACTCTAAACTGTATCAATAATTTGAATGTATTTTCTATGTCATCACATTGAGGTAAGATATTACAGTACTATAGGCTTACACACACACACACACACACACACACACACACACACACACACAGAATGAACAGTTTATACATGTCTTGCTTTACAGTATGCACAGTACTGTGTACTGTAATGTCTCCTTTACAATAATTCCATCATTGACTGAATACATACCTGCTTTCCCTGTTAAAGGTGTGGATGGAGGAGGAGACTTTAAAGTGAGGCACATTAGGCTGCATTCGGCGAACTACCTCTGCCAGTGTGAGGCGATGGTTGACAACATGGTCTATAAATGTTGAGATATGGTCTATAAATGAGAAATGCTGTTCTGTTGTGAACAATTGCAAGCTGGTTCGGAGATTTGTCCATGTTATTTTTTCAAGAAATGGGCCAAACCAATGGAGAAAAGCTATAAGAATGCTTGTGGCAACTCTGAGGTTCCCTTAAGCAAAATACCGTCCCAGCAGACTGCTCCCCAGGCGCTGTGTCTCTACCTGCATGCTGCTTCGAAGAGTTTTGTGCTGTTTACACAGTGTGCTGTGGCGTATTCAAAGTAGAAAATATTATTTAAACACAGCTGTTTTACTTGAATCCTGCCTCCACCAAATTGAGAGTGGCTAGTTTTCAACAAACTGAAATTGTATAGATGATTGTCATTTGGACTGCCACCTCTACATTACGAAAGCTAACCTTTCATTGAACCCCTTAATATTACCTTAATTTTACACACATTTAAAATGACCTCAATTTAAGGGGGAAAGTGCACTGATTAAAGGGTAATCATTGTGATAACAACAGAAAAGCAAAAAACGGGTTTTAAATGTGTTTAAATAATGCAGCTTCCCACAATTGTCTTGATTTTCTGACTACAGTTGGAGTAAGAAAGCGAATTAGGGTTTTTGCCAGTCTAAAAGACTCACTGAATGAAAGACTGCATAACTAATATTCCTGCATTTGCAGTTCAAATGCGCTGCTATGTGCGAGCTTTTAAAACAACCACACTGCTGAAAGAGCAGTAAGATGTTTCATTCATGCTCATATCTGCAGTCAATTTATGACGATCGGTGAATGAAATGTGTGTCCAAAACCAAGGCTCTTTTCATACCGTTCCCATTTTTCTTTCTCTTCTTGCATTGTTTCATTTCATCTACAGACAAAAGCGGTGCTTAGCGCAACAACAAAAAAAACAACAGTCTGCAGGGTTAGAACTGAGGTAAACAGCTTGATGAGCACACAAGTGCATCCACATTATTTCCCTGCTGAATAAATTAAGGATCCTCAAACTCGCTTTACTCTCTTTAGAGTGACCCACCTGACCCTCTGTGACATTTAAAAGCATTGGATGTAAACCCCACCTCATCATCGCTTGCCTTGGTTTGAGTTGCCAACGTAAAGGGTCACTCTTGGGCTACTTTAGGATGAACTGTGAATTAAGAAAAGTGGTGCTTGGATCAATGACTTATCTGGGATCCTGATTGGAGATGGCAGACTTCTACTCAGACCTTCTAGTGTAGGAGACCCTTTAATCCAGTGAACACAAGTAAAGTACTAAATTGTTAGGTCCCTGTGATCTGCACATACCGACCTAACACATGAAGAGCTTACTGATTAATGAATAAGTCAAATATGTTAAATCAGAGGGAAAAAATCACATCACATATAATTAGCAAACCCCTAATAAGCAAAACAACTTCAGATTGGAAATAAGAAGAGCAGAATGTCATCCTGTCATTGCTCATGTTATCTACGCTCTTTCATGACTCTACACTCAATAGACAGTGATTTATTCTTGCTTTATAAAAGATTGTTTTAAAATCAAATTAAACATGACTTCCTTACCCTCCCCCACATCCCTCAACAGCTTGGATGTTAGTTTATATCAACCAAAGAAGATTATAATTAACACTGTTGCTTTTATAAATGTCTTTGCAAGCCTGTCAAAAAGGGTTCCTGTTACACCACACCACTTATGAATTATGAGTCAAAGTTAGCATTACTTCAGAGCATTAAGCTTAGAGTCATGGTCTGAAATCTCCATATTTTTTTCATTTCCCTTTTATTCCCCCTGAAAGCAAGAGGAACAAACGCAGCCACCAGTGTGTGAAGTGAGGACTTTGTCTTGCAGGGTGCAGGAAAATCACTGGCAGCTTAACATCAGCAGGACTGGGTTTCTCGGGTACTAAGGGATCTGTGAAATGAAGAGAATTACGAGAACATAGGAGTCCGCTGCAATACTGTGCCGGGAAGACCAGAGCAGGCTCTTTTTACATGTGAAATATCCTGCAGTGTTTATTCTATCAGTCTGAGGCTACTCTTCTCTGTGGTGGTCTGCTGAGGGAACAGTGTCACTGCAAGGGATGCCAAGGGGTCCTCAGTCTAATCAGAAAAGCCAGCATCATCCCAGGGCTAAAAAAATGTTGTACACAGACTCAAATGTTGAACACCAACTGTTCTAGGAGATACTATTGTGTGTTTGTTTGTAAATGGAATTCACCCTCTGTGTTTGTGAAGGGCTTCTCTCTCTATCTATCTATATATCTATCTGTATGTATATTATATATTTATATATATAAACAGATATCCACATTATATGGACAAAAAGTATTGGGACATGTGACCATCACATCAACAGGGCATTTAATGACGTTGCAGCCAAAAACATGGACTTTGATATGGAGTTGGTCCCCATTTGCATCTATAACAGCTCTTCTTAGAAGTTTTTCTACAAAATGTTCTGTGTTACTGTGGCTATTTGTGCCCATGCCTTCTGTAGAGCATTTATGAGGTCAGACACTGGTGTTAGATGAGAAGGTCTGGCTCACAATTTCGGTTCCAGCTCATCCCAAAGGTGCTGGATGGGGTTGAGGTCAGGACAATGTGCAGGCCAGTACAGAAAGGGACCTTCCACAAAGTTGGAAGCATGGTGTCTTCCAAATTGTCTTGGTATGCAGAAATATTACGATTGTCCTTCACTGGAACTAAAGTGCCTAGACCAAACCCTGGAAAACAGGTGTATAATAATACTTTTACTCATATAGTGTGTGTGTGTGTGTGTGTGTGTGTGTGTGTGTGTGTGTGTGTGTGTGTGTGTGTGTGTGTGTGTTTTTGTGTGTG
>JBBMFX010046788.1:0-10000 GCA_037832545.1 Rhabdalestes septentrionalis
AGCTTGAACTAGAGCTTTTCTGCTTATCTTAAGGCAGTGTGTAGGTAAGCTCGGAATTGATTTCATTTCCTCAGACACATTACATCATACTGGACAAAAGGCCAATTACATTGAGACCGTACAAGCCAGTCTGGAAATCAATAGACCCCAAAACATTCCAGAGGAATTCATTTCAAGCAATAAAAATTGTGTTATCAGTGACCTTAGCATTTGGGCTGTTTTTTTGTACCGTCTCCGTGGACTAAAGAAGGTTAACTGGATTAAGGCAGATGTGGTTATGACAATATTTTCATTTAATGAAGGGATTTTGGCCCTGTCACAAAGAGAAATCCTGCTTGAATGAGCTGTGACCTGCGTGGAGCTCCGGTTGTTTACTGCCCATTTAGTTTGCCTCGCTAATAGCTTCTTTCCACATTCACCAAAATCAGTGTGGAAAGAGTTGATTAGATTTAAACACTGCACAATTTGCAGTCATGAATTTGCAGGGTTTTAGCGCACCATCTGTATTGTACATAAACAAATCAATTTGTGTGACCAAATGAGACAATGCACCATGGACACTCTGGCACAATAACAATACAATAAAAATGATAATGGGTATCAAAAAGAAGGGAGGGGGGTGGGGTGTTATCTCCAGCTGTTTTTTCAGAAATATGTTGATTATTGTGTCTTAATTTTGCATCATCATATTGTTGCTTCTTTTTCTCAGAATAAACTAGGAATCATGGATGTTTATATTGTATATATATATATGTAAAACAGTATATTTAAAATTCTTTTGAGCACTTCATATACATATAGACTGGTATAAAAACAATATGAGTGGCTCTGTTCCTTTAATGACATTGCATTCAAATACATAGATTTGAATATGGAGTTGCCCCACACTGAACTCCTCCAGTTCTTTAGGTGCATTCCTACTGGAAGGTTCTTCCCCAAACTGTGTCCACAAATTTGGAAGCATGGCATTGTCCAAAATGTCTTGGTGCCACTACAAAAACAAATGCCTTAAATTTACATCTTAAAATGACCTAAATATTGACCTTAATTGAAGGAAATGTGCACAGATTAAGGCTGATTAAGGGGAAAACTACTGAATTTACATTTACATTTTCAAATACAACCTCCTTAACATCTTAAATTTAAGATTAAGGGGTTTCACATTCATGCCTTAAATTTCATTTTAAGGTAAGATTAAGGGGACGGTTTCACTAATTAACTGGCACCTAATTCAAATGAAGGGGTTTGGTGTGTTTTTAGGCGTAGATTATGATAGGGTTAAGCATATTTTTCATTGTGTACAGGTATGCTCCAGCATTAAGATTGCCCTTCATAAGTAATAAGGGGCCATCTGAATTAAATAATTAAGAGGTGTGTCCCAATACATTTGTCCAAATAGTGTACATGTCATGCTTATTTATTTCTTTTCTGGGCAAGTAAATGTTAGTCTAAATGACAGTCTATTTCGCTACAAACACAGTATATATTTCAAAGAAAGGGTTTTACAGAACTGATGCAATATTGCTATGCACTGTTGAATGTTAAGTTTGATTCCAAATAGATGGGAAAATGTTATTTGTCCAAAAACTGAAAACATTTTGGTGGTGCTAAAATCGATATTTCTGCTTATAGTGCTTGGCCATTACTGGTGGGGTATTAAACTTCAGTTGTGTTATCTTCATAGATCTAGTTCAAAATGAAAGTAGCAAAATTCACACACCAATATCTTGGTTTATCACACTGGGAGAAATGAGGAAACTGGCTAAATCTGTTTTGTTTTGTTAGCATGTTGATGTTAATGTTGAAAAACAAGGAGCTGTAATGATGCGACCTTGTAGAACTAGCCTTGACAAAAAAAACGATATTGGGGAAATTTCTTTTCAACGTCTTTTAATTCTGCAATAGAAGCAGTATGAATTCGAATACTGTTTAATGCCGAATAAGTTTGCTGGGATAGGCCAAGATGGATCTGTCACAAATATAAAGTGAAATCTTAGGCTTAAGGTGCATATGAATGATCAGGCTGCAGAAACCAAGCTCATCTGGCCCTCTGCAGAAATGAGCAGATTGAATTAATAGGTCTCTCTGTGGCAGACTTTAAAAAAATAATAATATTCCTCATTCTTTGTTTCCCTGCTGCTGCGGCCCCTCCTGGTGCTCATTTGCATGACCAGGTCTCTGGAGACAAGCGCCTTGTGAGAGTGGAAAGATGGGTGGGTGAAGGAGAGAAAATACTTGAGAAACATTCTCCACCCTTGGGGACAGACGAGGAATAAAAAAAGCTAGAACTGCAGACACTCACTTCACACAGTCAAAAATAATACTACCAAATAAATCAGTTCTTGTTTGTAACACACACATATATCTCTGTAAAAAAAATAAGATACCACCGCAACTTCTCTTAAAATCTCTGAGTTTTACAACCATTCTTTGCCAGTGTCTGTTAAATTCCTACACAAGACCCTCATTCTGCTCTATGAGGTATTGATTAGTGATCACCTGAATCAAGTATAAAAACACTACTGTGATTAACACTCTCCTCTTGCAACTGGATGGCAAAATATTACTACAATTATGTCAAAGGTAATTATTGCAATTTTTTTGGAGGAGGAAACAAGATATTTTTTTATTATTATTCAGGTTCTGTAAACACTGCATCATTTCTCTTACTTTGAGATTTTGTTTAAATGTATGCAATAAAGAACAATATATTTATTTTTAAATGAGGAGAAATACTGTCAGCAGCAGTCTCTTGTTTTTTTTTCAGAGCTGTATGTACACTGTATGGACAAAAGAATTTCAGGGTTTGGGCAAGGCCCCTTTCTTCCAGTGATGATCAATCTTAATGCTTTAACAGTTCAAATTTGTGGACACAGTTTGGAGTAGAGCCTTTTCTATTCCAGCATGACTTTACTTCAGTGTACAAAGCAAGTTCCATGAAGAAATGACTGGGTGATTTTGGGGACGAGGAACTCGAATGGTCCACACAGAGCCCTGGGAACTTGACTGACCTCAACCCTTTCCAAAACCTTTGGGATGAACTGGAAAGGAGATCCAGGCCTTCTCCTCCAACATCAGTGTCTGACCTCATAAATGCTCTACAGAATGACTGGGCACTAATTCTTATGGAAATCCTTCTAGACCAGCTCCCCATATATGGAAAGGGTTCAATATATTCTGCAGCAAGTGAGTTATTAAAGTTGATGTGTTGGGAGCAGAAAATGTGCAAGTGTAAGTTTTGAGAAACTTTGATCCGACGCTCCAAATTGTGATGGTTCAGCGAACGGGTCAGAGCTTCTTCAAAATTGTACCTGGAAGGACAGGAAGGACACTGGTGTGTGATGGAAGTGAATGCTAGCCTGTCTGATCTGATCCCACAGAGCAGCTAATAACCTGTGTTACATTATGAGGATGCTGATATACACAAGCGCCAAAATCTGGACTGCTAAGTTTAGATCAAAAGAGGATCATTTTAACTAAATACACTGACCTGTAAGTAGACATAATGAAAATAATTCATAAGATATGTATTTTGTGGGTTGCACGTCAACACGTAAGATTAACCTACTTAAAAATCAAACGTGGATTTATGTTCCCTGAGGCTTTACACATTGTAAATAGATCAAATCAGCTTCGCTGGAAAATCGACATGACGTATGCCTGTGAACTGGAGTTTGGTGAGGATTAACATCCCTGTGTTCACTGAAACAAGAAATGAGGGATGAAGGGTTTGGACCAAAACAGAACACCAGAGGGGTATGCAGACAAGCATTTATTCCCAGGATACCCACCATTAACGCACTAGAATTGGCATGTGGTTACGTACAAAAATGCACACCCTTATAAGATTGTTGTATTTGGCAATAACTTCTGTTTTATAATTAAAAAACCCAATGAAGCCCTGCCCTGAACTGCTATGGAGATCTCTCCAGGCCTTGTCAAGCTGCCAACAAATTGGAAAAAGCCTTACAAATGGTGGTAGTTACACAGGTTTTACAACAAACTGCTTCTAGGAAAGTTATTGCTGTTGCCAGGCCGATTGCCAGGGACAAGAAAAGGTCAATGGCTCTTTAGAATGGTGATGTCTTCTCTGATGAACATTCTGCAAGAAAAAAAAGCTATTTCTCACTCTGCCCTTCTCTTTATGGCATTACAAATCCCCTTTAACATGTGACTTTTCCTTGGAATGTAACACTAATTAACAAGAAAGGATTTAAATCTGAACATGGACCTGGACATGAAATCCTAGAAAAGTCATCCTAGAAAAGGACCTGTAGAAGACTGTATAATTCTCAGGAAATTATCAGATAATTGTGATATTCATTGTGGACAGAAGCCAAAATAATTAAAAGGAAATGCAGTGACGTCTAGATTATAACCATCGACATTAAATGTTTCGATGACGCCTTTGTCTTTCTATTCTTTGTGAAAGAAAATCTCCTGGGAGTGTATTTCCCACGTTATCCATTCAAGAAGAGGCTACAGTCTAGTTTGCTAGTGAGGTGTGCAGGGACACAAAAACAACATGGTTTGAGCAGTGGAGCTGAATGGGGTGGTGGAGTCCTAATGGGTAGGATACTTGCCCCTCGACCAAGAGGTCATTTGTTACAAACCTACCTTCATCACACCACCACTGGGTTCCTGAGCAAGAGCCTTATCCCCAAGTTGCTCCAGGGAGACTGCTCCCTGTATTTAGGGAATGGAAGTCGCTTTGGATAAAAGCGTCTGCTAAATGCCAAAAATGTAAATGGAGCCCTTCATGTAGAGAACATTCAACAGGACTTGCACGTACACAGTGTGCATTAAGAGCTGGATGCATGAATGAGATAAAGGCCAAACATTAGCAGAACCTCAATAAGAAGCTTGGAAATGTGAGAGTGTTCCACTTGGTTGAGTGGAAGGTAGTACTGCTGCTCATAGTAAGAAGTTCCTGGGTTTGTTTTCTCCCACAGTCCAGAGACATACAAGCCAAGTGAATTGGAGATGCAAAACTGCCCCTAGATGTTACTGTGTCTTTGTACGAAGCCTGATATGAAGTGGTGTGAATGAAAAATTAATGAATTGTAATATGACACAAAATATTTGATTCCATGCGCTCATTTTGATCTGACTGATGGGAACTATGGGAAACAGGGTGTGGCCATGAATGATAGCAAATGATAGACAGTCAATGGAATGTAAAAGGTTCAGATGTTCAGGGCATCACATCTTTAAAAGTTGTCCTTGAAGCACTGGGAAGCTGGAAGTTAGATCAGAGACATTATAAGGGAGGAAGTGACATCTCACTCTTTGAATAGGAAAGTTTGTAACGCACAGCTGTCAGTTGATTTTCCACAGGTTTTATCAGAGATTTTACAAGTGTTTTGAAATGTTATTCAAAGACAAAGGAGCACCGTGTTCTTTGATTGGTCTGTTTGCCAAGATGGCCAGCAGGTAGACCAACTTATCAGATAAGGATTTTAGCAAGATGCAGTGATGTGTTTGCTGGTGCCTACCACTTGCAGTGCCTCTAGGCTCTTTTTGCTGAAGATCTGACCTCAAATATTTCTGTCTTTTTAAATCAGGTAAAACACGTCTGATGTTAGAAATCTGGCTTGTGGGACTAGTCACAGTTCACACACTATTTCAACCTAGTCTGTGACTGTCCTTTTCCTATCAAAAGGAAAACGTCCAGCTGCTAAATCTCCAAATCCCTTTGTGACAGAGTCAATAGCAACCATCGTCTGAGGGATCAATTTAAAAATGCCTGCACCATGGCTTACTCTCACTGCTGGCACCTGATCTCTGAAGCCTCCGATACTGCAGGGGACGCATTGGCATGCCCTGACTTTACAGACGTCTGCATGCAACATGGCAGTCCAGTAGTTAATACTGTGCTGAACTAGGCTCAGCCTGTCACCTCTTATATTTATCAGTCTAATATTATCCTTTACATATGGTCGACCCTCCAAATTCTTTAATTTCAATTTAAACTCAGCTTAATACATTAGCTTTAAAATAAAAAGGTACATTTGAGAGAGTTCCATGTGGAACACTGTTCTGATGTGGGAATACTGGACTTCATCTGAAAGAGATGCATCACAGGGCAGCAATATACTGTTACACAGTTGCTTTGTGTCCTCTTGACAAAAAATGTAGTTATATTTTATATGAAAATTTAGTCTTTTTTATGTTAGGATTTATGAGACAAAATTATGTTAATTAAGTTTTTCTTAATAATTTAGCACTAAAATGCATGAAAAATTATATATTACCACAAAAAAGGTTTCTGCGGGGTTTTATTTGTTCAGTTGTACGAAAAACCCGCAACCAACTGAAGCCTGACATCTGAATCACAAATTTGCAGGGCTACAATGTATATTTTTCTATCTATTTTTGTATTTAGTTAGACTTTCCATCTTCAAGGATTTAATTTAATTTTCCTCTCCTCTGTGTGACAGGTTTTGCCTTTAATAATTCTTTTAAATGTT
Organism: Rhabdalestes septentrionalis; assembly: GCA_037832545.1. Classification (NCBI taxonomy): domain Eukaryota; kingdom Metazoa; phylum Chordata; class Actinopteri; order Characiformes; family Alestidae; genus Rhabdalestes; species Rhabdalestes septentrionalis. The sequence continues at coordinate 6,471 of JBBMFX010046788.1, forward strand.
TCGATTTTAGGCCAAATTAATATTCTGAAGCCTTTCTCAAACTAAAATAAGAAAAAGCTTGGTGTGTTTTTTAACTTTGTGTATAATTACCAATATTATATTTAATACAGTGTAAACAGTTCCTTAATCATACGGGTATTCATTGCATTTTTGTATTTTAACTGTCATGATGTCCCATCATTTATAGATGTTAATATTATATTATACATTTTTCACAGGAGTTAAAATGTCAAAATCCTCCGGTTCCCAGATTTTGGCAAAAAACTAAAAAGAATAAAAACAGATGTCTGACAACCACCCCGGACCACCTGCCTGCCTTAGCGTGTATGTGTGTGTGTGTGTGTGTGTGTGTGTGTGTGTGTGTGTGTGGTAAAGGCTAAGGAACACCTCCCCTCACAGCAGCTTTATCAGCTGGAGGTCCTCATCGCCCCACAGCATCACAGAAAGCATCCTGCGGCAGATTTGGAATGCCTGGATGGTTTCCTAGAACAGATTGAGCCTGGCGGGAATCAAGCAGAGGGGGGAACTCTGCTACCGCCAGTCTGCACCAGCATCATTTCATAGCAAAAGTTTTCATCTAAATAAAACAGTACACACATAATTGTAAATATTTTGCCAAGACAAATCAGGAGAATTACATCAATATTCATTTTTTCAAAAGCTATTCAGCTCCTTTACTACTCATTTTCAACTAGTGCTTCACAAGCCTTGCATTTCATTTTTCATTTTTAGTAGATTTAGCAGAGATTTTGCATTATATTTTTATATCATTTGTTCTCCATCCTTCTCTTGCTTCTGACTATTGAAGGTTTTTCTGATGAAATAATGTCTTAGAGGGAAGCATTGTCACATTTGTTCTTTAAAATATTTTTTCTCAAAAAAATATGATGTGCAATAAACATGTCTATATTTATGCAATTTCATAGCAGTTAAATGTGCCAAAAATAAACAGATATAACTCAACGAGATGTACCATAATATAGCTCAGGACACTGATCTCTTGGATTTGTATTCAGGGATGTGTTTATCTGTTTACCTGGTTTACTATATGATCAAAATGTGAGAAAATGTGGAGAAAAATGAGTTTCCAAAATCTGCTATAACAAGAATAATAATAAAATTAAGAAGATGTGTGTATGTTGGTCATGGGTGAAATGTCAGTACAAGGGTTGTGATCTGATACTGGCCCTGGTACAATGCCTGGATGATCACATAAATGCTAAATTAAACGTGGAGCAACAAGCTATGAAAATGAATACACAGATGAGGACATGAGTAACATAGACCAGCTGTGAAGCAGAGTCTCAAATTTCTCCTAACTCTCTACATTATGTAGAAATTAAAATACAGGCATCTGCACCTAATCAGTGTATATGTCTAACAAAGAGCCACTGGTGATTCAGGCATTTTTTGGGCATTCGTGGCACCAGGTAAGTGGGACTGAGCACCGACCGTTTTTCCGATCATTGGAGCAAATCATAGCGTCCACATGGGTGTTCAGCCCCGGCGCTCGGTCAGCAGTGCATTCGTATGGCGTCAGAAAATGCTGCATGCAATGTACTGTACTGCGTTTACATGCCGTTCGGATGACAATCTGGAGAACTGAATATGATCCATGATTCAATTGGTCTGGGAACCACGACAGATCATGTTTTGAAGGAAAAGGTAAAACTACAAATCCCAACACGTAAACAAACAAGAGAGAATACATACTGTCCCTACACATGTGGCTGCTTATAAAAGGCCCTGCAGCCCCAATGCCTGACATGACAGGTCCCCAGAACCAATAAGTTTGAGAAACTCTGTTAAGAAGTTTGCAACTGAGGGCATTGTTACTATATGAGACTGCCTATGTGTCATAGTCACGTAGAAGGTGAGTTCATTCGTGGTCTAATTATCAGGGGGAGCTCAAAATTGACACAATGGCCCAATTACTGAAACCAGAGATCTGGACTACTCTAAATGTTTAACAGAACACACTTGTGTGACCAGCAGAGCTGACATAAACATCACTAACACTTCGGCAGGTCAGCTTGGGGCAGCTGGTGGTCTGGTGATTAGAGAGTTGTCCCTGTGACCAATAGGTTGTGGGTTTAAATCCCAGGACTGCTAGTGGAACCACCGAGACACCTTGGAGCAAGGGACCCTAGAGCTTACCAGTTGGTGGCAGCCCACTGCTTCAAAGGGGTGAAGGGGTTAACTGCAGAGAAGTGTTGCACACTGTGTGCTGTGGTATGTTCACATGTGACTATAAGGGGCCACTTTACTTTAGGTCTGATATCACTTGCACCAACTTTATGGTTCTGCCCAAATCAGACAAGATGAAATCAATGAAAAATCTCAACAGATCATCTAAAAAAATCTCAAAAGAAAAGACCAATATCCTTTTTCTCTGCCAGCTCACTGTAATTTCATTACACAAATGCCGGATAATAGAAGACAATCGTGAAAACATGTAGACAGCAGCTTTTAATGTCTGTTGAATTCACTGTTTTGGAGAGACCAATGGCCACACAGGCTCTGTAATCTTTAAAAATATGATGTTTATTAAAAATCAGTTTGGCTTACTAGGAATCCATTCTGATTTCAGTTTGACTTTAATGTAATTCACCTACAGCACCTGTCAGTGTGAAATGAAAGGTGAGAGAAAAGAGATTAAAGGAGAAATGGAGCCCAAAAAAAGGTTCTGATAGAGCAGCATAAATCAAATACAGACAAAAAAATGGAAAATATATTCAAAAGTGGCAAACATTTCTGAGGCAAACACACAAAAGAAGCTGGGAAAAGACATGCCTCATAAATTATTAACATTAAAATCTTTGCCATGGGAAAGCACAACATTGCAAACAAATGCAAAACATCTCATCCGGCCAAAAAACTGCTGAAGGTAAAGTCTGTTATCTAAAGCTGACTAAAAAGCAATTACCACAGAGAGAGAGGATGTCATGCAAAATGCATCCAAGGCTTCATAAACCGCAATGTTTTTATTCATGGTGAGTTTTTTTTTTTTTTACAGAGGCAAACTGCAACAAATCATTTAAGCTTCAATCTCAGTTTTCTTCCAGAACTGAATGGACAGCGTGGAAGCCGACACGCCTCTAACCATCACTGAACTTTGTAAAATTGAGGTGAATGGCAATGTAAAGGTCTATGTGAATAGTTTGTGTGTGTGTGTGTGTGTGTGTGTGTGTGTGGGTGGGTGGGGTATGGATGGGGGGGCTACTCCTCTTGATCTTTGTGAAAATCTCATTTGATACCACCTGAAATGACACTCCAACCCATTCCAACTGCACACACTCAGTGATTATTTTACCCGACAGCTTTAGTAGTTTTATTATTTAAAGGAAAATGTTTTCTTGATGCAGAAAACACAGAGATTATTCCATGAAGGCACTATTTTACTGATAAACATACCATGCATGCACTCATTTCTGCAGCTGTGCATGACGGGACAACAAGACACAGTAGCCATAATAACATTTCATGTGAAATTACAAAGATGTCCCAAATAGTAACTTTCCCTGAGAAAC
>JBBMFX010046797.1:0-11360 GCA_037832545.1 Rhabdalestes septentrionalis
CACCAAAGATTCAAGATTCAGCAGCGCTGGGGGAACTCATTATTTATGGTAAATGTGTGGTGGGGGTCCAAACGAATAATTATGAAATGTGAGGGGGACACGCCCCCATCAGAGTAAAATGGTGGCGCCACACATGATCCCACAATAATGTTACTTTAAACATAACCAGAGGTTGTAAAGTTAGACCCGGTTAAACAAATGTGACAAATATGCACTTAGCCATTTATTTAAAATATCCACCCCTGTGGGAGTAAGATGTGCCTGGTTTTTGTCACAATGAGCTTTTCTGGAAGTTGAAGCCTTGCTGATTTTTCAGTTTGGCTTGTAATGGTTCTCATTAGGTTTTTGAATTAACCTGAGCTCCTCCAGTGAGCAGGCAAGAGAAATGTTGCTTCAAAACGGCTGATGCAAAAAAAACCTTGAAAAAATCCAAACCACTTCGATGACATTACCCTCATTATGCAGTGCAGGGGTCATTAGCTTCAGCCCTGGAATCAGTGTCTAGCAGGCTTTGCTAAATAACACCAGTTCTGCTCATCATTTGATGAGAAAGTCTAATCGCTTCATTTGAGCAAGGAAATCCTGAACCTGTGCTGAACACTGGCCCTCTGTGACCAGAACAGAAACTGGTGTATTGGTTCTCCAGAAAAGTTCACACCATGCCTTAAGGGGGGAGAGAGAGCCTGAGTCCTGGGAGATGGAGAAGATTTAGCAGAACAGCTGTACAGAATGTTGGCGGGTTTCCTCACATTAAAGGTTCATTTCACTTGGCCATTCCGAAATATTTCCTTTATTATTCTTTAAGCCTTAGTAGTTTTTGGCTTGACATCAGATAAGTGATGACTTTTGTGTAGATGGATCCTCATCTGTGTGTTCCCAGTTGTTAACCGTTCTTTTCGAGAAGAGTTGCCTTTGCTGCATGACCCACATTCTCTTTGGCAGACACATAGATGTCTTTATAATTCTCATTAGAATTTGCTGGTTTGATTCAGAGCTTATTATTACAATCAAAGATGTCCTGGTACAGTTACAGCAAAAGGGGCCCAAACCATGAAACTACCACCACCATGTTTCAGAGTTGGGAGAAGGTTCTTATGTTGGAATGCAGTGTTTTCCTGTTTTCAAACAAATGTTTTAATTTGATCCCTATTTTGGCCATTTGATCTTAAGCCAACTCTAGACAACAGCAATGTGCTCTTTTGGAGAGAATATCCAGAGCTCCTTTGTGACCTTGCAGACTATAAACACTCCTTGCTTTTCAAGTGATCTTTGTTTGGTCTGCCTCTTCTGGGAAGAGTAATGATGGTCTTAGATTTCCTCCATTTGTACACAATCTGTCTGTCTGTGGTTAGTCAGGGTCCCAGCCTTTTAGTGTAACCTTTCCTAGCCTGAAAGAATGAATTCCTTGTTCTCAGACATCTCTATTGTTTGTGCTATGAAATATTTTCATACTAAATAAAACAGGGATCCCATCACACCTGATTGTTGTCCCATTGATTGAAATCACCTGATTTCTTTCAGATTAACTGCCAATACTGGAAGTTCCCCCAGGGTGTTTTTCAATATTTTGTGTATTGACTACTTATTGTAGTTCTGGGGTTTCAGACACAGCAAGTTCTCCATTTAGACCATTTTGATATTTTTGCTGACATCACAGCTTATCTCTTCTCAGAGTCTTAATTCGAGACCCTGCATTTTCAGATTTACCTTCAGTGTAATTAATATTTTCTAGGAATGCATCGGAAATTCGGCTGCCGAAAATGTGGTTTAAGGTGTATAAGGTGGTTGATATGTTGTGGGCTGGTTTGTAGAATACAGGCTGGGTTCCAGATTTCTGCTTTTATAGAATTCCATAAGCAACACACTCATATTATTCTAATAAGGTAAAAAGAGCAAACCCAGATGTATGAAAACACTATTTACTGGGTAAATGTTGTGTTTAATGTAGTATTAGTGTTAACACCAACTTTACACTACTTCCCAGTGGTTAACAGCATTCAATTTTCTTGTTTCATTGTTTAGTTGGATTCTCTTTCTACTTTTAGGACTTAAATATTTATGCAAGAACATTGAAAATTCTAGAGGGCTCAAGCCCCACTGTATTTGGGTCATGAACATTTTTGGCTGCCCTTATACATCATTCTTGCTTCTCAAAGGGTACCAGAGGGAGTAAGATGTGCCTGGTTTTGTCACACTGTGATTTCATGGAGGTTAAACCCTTGCTGAATGTTCACTTTGGCCTGTAATGATTCTCATTAAGTTTTCTGAATGAACCTGAGCTCCTTTAGTGAGCTGGCAGAAGAAATGTTGCTTCAAGGAAGTCGTCGCACAAAAACTTGGGGAAACATCTAAACTACCTCGATGGGATTACCCTCATTTTGCAGTGCGGGGGTCATTAGCTTCAATCCTGGAGTCGGTGTCCAGCACAGATTGGTCATTTTCCTAATAAAGGATACCGGTTCAGCTCATCAGTTAATGAGAAGGCCAAGGAAATCTTCAACCTGTGCTGAACACCGGCCCTCGGTGACCCTCAGGCTTTGACCCTCAAACCATCTGAAAGGAGTTTTGACTTGGCCATTCCAAAATATTACCTTGTTCCTTGGCAGAAAAACCTATGCTCTTGGGGTCGTATTGCTGTTTTCATTTGACGTTTCCCTTAGAATCCTAGTATGATTCACATCTTATTGTTCAATCAACGACGGCAGATGTCCTGACCCAGACAGGGCAAAACAGACCCAAGCCATGAAACTTCCACCACCATGTTTCATAGAAGGGTAAGCGTGCAGGGGTCATTATCTTCAGTCCTAAATCAGGCTTCAGAATGATTTAGAGATCAGTTCATGTCATCAGTTGGTCTAGAATATTTATTTAAGCAATACAATCATCAAAATGTCCTGAATATTGGGACCCCATGTCCCTCTTGAGTTGAAAAGGTATCATATATCGGTTCTCTAAAAAGCCTTTGCGAGTTCAGACTATTCTTTCAGCATAAGGCTGCAGTAAGAGGAAGCATTGTAAGACTGGAGAGTGGGAGAAAGTTCTGAGACCCTGGGTTGGCATTCTGGACAGCTTCTGCTCCAAGCCAGAAAACAGACCCCTACTGAGGAGACATGGATGAGAATAGACATGGTGAAGATGGACATAGAGGAGGTAGAGCTGGACATTTGGAGGAAGTTAAATTTGAGGGGAATTTGAGGTCCTCCAGGATCAGTCCTCTACCCAGAATGGTATTTAACAACTGCAATTAGCAGATCACATAACCACTCCCACTGTGAAATGAAATAAATAATGGAACCCAAAAATAAAGATGAAAGTCTAAGGTCAGCCAATTAGAGGCTCCTGGATTGAAATCCGGCACTAGAGGGCTCTTAGACTTGTGTTGATTGTGCCGATAAGGGCAGCTAGTTTCATCTCAAATCTCCAAAGAGCTCTTTACGCTTCCGCCTTGTTGAAAAGTGATTCACCTTGTTTTCAACCTGCGAGCACCACTAGGAGTTTGTAGGCTGTCAGGTTTTTATAAATATCAAACTATAAGGACAATATACAGATATTTAACCAAATTTAAAATGCAACAAAAATTATTGTTGCGACAATTATTTGCCAAGCAAATAGTTTTTGGGGGAAGTGTATTGATTCAGCAAAATATTGTAAATAAGCAACGGACATGTTAGTTTTATATTATATATTTTTATATTTTCTCTGGAAATATTTCGAAAAACATTACTGTTGGAAATATTTCGAAAAACATTACTGTAAGATACCTTGGATATTGACACAGAGATAAACACTGCCAATATCCACGGAGGAGCAGAACTTTTAGTGTATTTTTGCATTTTTTTAATTATTTGACTTTGAAATAATGCAAAAAATGAAACTTAATTCATATTTGGTGACAAAGTTTCACAACAACTCAAGGATGCCCATAGTGGAGCTGTCAAGTCTGAAACAATGAAACGGATCCGCTAAAAGAGAACTAACCACACATTTTATTTTTTTGTAACATACTGTATTGAAATATAATCTAAGCAGTTCTCAGTTGGTTAAAAACACAAACTGAAACTGAAACTCTAATTATATAGCTAGAAGTAAAGGTCACTAGGTGGAAAAGGGCTATCCGTCTTTTTCACTGCGTTGAGTACCTGAATAGAAAGAGGGATGAAAGGGTTTTTATAGCTCTGTATAAAAGGAAGGGGACTTCAAATGCGAAAGGTAGGTGGTCTGCATTAAGAGGGCGAAACTTATTAGCTAATTCTTTAAGAAAACAAAACATTTTTATATTTGTGGAACATATTTAAATACATTATAAGCAGTTCTCAGTGGGTTAAAAAACACAAACTGAAACTGAAACACTGATGAGCTTTATTAGAGTGAGAGTTGTTCAGATGACTTTTCTCTATGGCATAGATTAGTTTCTTATTTTTGGAGTGATGTTAGAAGAACATGTTTTGTGGAAATGTGTGTGGCTTGGCTGTCCTGTTTCAATGTACTTCGGCATGACTAGTCAAATATAAATGGAGCGTCTGTAAAAAGCGAGCTCTGACACTCGCGGCTGGTGTAGATGGCTTTGTTTTGTGCAGCGGGATCATTTTGGCAGAGATCTTCCTCACAGAATGTCTCTCAGCAATAAGCATTGTATTTCACCATTTCCCTTTATTTTCTCATATGGAATTGATCCTTCAGGAATAAATGGTATCAAACAGAGTAGTCCAGTGTTTTTGGTGTTATTGCTCGAATATACAGTTTAGTGCAATTGGAGAGGCTACATTGATTGTCGTCTTATATTTCTATGATTTTGTGGATGGCAGAAGCTTTGTGGTCGGTTGTGTGGGAGAAGGTTGGGAGCCCCTGAGCTAGAACAGATTCCTCTCTGAGCAGGAAACACTGATTGCTATGAAACTCAGAATTCATTAAATAACCATTTTTTGTGGTTGATTAGACCAAATGCTAATTGGGTGCTTCTTAAAGCTGGATGGTTTGCCTTCTTAACGGTCATTCTTTTTACACCCAGTCTACACTGTGTGATTTTGGTCTATTCCAGATGGAAGATGAGCTTCGTGAAACCAGTTGTGTTGATTTCTTTTTTGGGCGGTCCTACGTTGTTATGGCCATTTTGATATTTTGTGGTTTTGACAAAGTTAGAATTTTGGATTTGATGATTGAAAGTTTAAGTTGTTTAGTAAGGAGAATTGTATTATGAATTAGCATTTAGTTTGTGTTTGATGTTGTAGTGCCATAGTGACATCATGAGTGAAAAGTCATATAGTCGGACTCTGAGCTTGAGTACGGTTTGACACACTGTTTTGACCATACTTTATGTTACATTTGGAACCATTCATAATAACTTTCGTTGTCTTTACTGCGTAATTTACAACCAGATTTCATTTGCGTTCTTTTTCTCAAATGAAGTCAATACATTATTTTTTGTTACCGTAACCGGTAACCGGTAGTATGTGTTCATTTCAAACCAAGCCCAGCATTTGTTTTATCACCCTGGATTTAGTGTTTGAAATTTTCGCTATATTCGGTGTATCATGAAGTTCAAAGAAGCCCATCATCACAGTGACCAAAGACAGCCTGAGATTATTTTCTGACAATGTCTGAAATTTAGGACGACTGTCTCACAGTGTGTGTGCTGCTACAACCTTTGACTACTGACCAGCCAATCAAAATGCAGCGTGGATGTCGGATCAAACAAAACAACAAAATGCAAATAGCGAAACAAATGAAGGAACACCAGTCAATCCTTCACACGCATATGCACACCTTAACAAACACACACACTCGCATCTACACACCAAGATCCAGTTGGTAAAATTATTTGCAGCAGGAATACACAACAGAAAAACCACCAACAAAACACACAACACAGACCAACCACAGACCACAACAAGAAATAAATCAAAAGAAATTGAATACATTTATTACATTAATAGGTAACTTACTAGAAGCATGCGTCACTAGGTGGGCAGAGTTTAAAAAGTAATTTACTCGGTTGGAAACGAAAGGAGTTCTAAAGTGAAAGGTAACATTATATATTCTGCATTAAGAGTGGGAGTGCTGTACTGGAAAATAAACCTAGCTTTGTTGAGCACCTTCACACACACCATCAGACATCTACACATACATCCTACCCCTGTTTATTAGATTTGTGTCTATCAGTGTGCTTATTAAACTGCTAAAATCTGTTATTATTAGTATATTTACGTGGAACATTCCTAAGTTCACCTTCTTCGTTAAAGACGTTGGCCCCACCATAAGCATGTCAGACCACACTCCCCAGTGCTGGTCCTCCAGGTATCTTGTGGCTGGAGGCAACAGACTGATGCCCACGCATGCATTGCTCACTCTCAGTCAGAAGCATAAATGCATGTCCAACAGAGACAAAGACCATGATCAGATGAAAGGAAAACCGCTGACAGTCTTGGAAAACGCAGGAGAGGAGTATGGAAGCCGAGAGGTTACTGAGCAGGGAAAGGCAGCTAAGCTAATGATCATAAGCGAGTAAAGTTCCGACGGGCTAGTCCCCGCCAGCGCTGTTCTTGATCTTCTTCCAAGTCTTTCTTTTCTTCCTGTAAGAGCACTAGTGCTAACACCTACATGCTGTGTATTAGGAATGAGTGTCTTGGTCATTTGGACAGCTCAGTGCTCTACAGAGATGGAAGAACCAGCGAGTACTCCGGCTCGTGGGCTGGGGTCACTCACACTGCGCTTATAATGCATTAATAATATTTCTGAACTTTCCCCCTTAACTAGCATAACGTTTCGGCCGTTCTCTCAGCTCCTCCTGCCCTGTGTGGACGCCCAACAGTGGGAAATGACAATTTGATTAAAGGTTTTCACATATCGCTGCCCTATTAGACGCCAATAATTGTTTCTAACCCTGTAATCAGCCACCCACAAATGAAAGAAAACGTTCACAAGGTGTCTATATTTCATATTTGTTCTTTAATATTAGTGACTTTGGTTTATGTAACACATAAATGAACATTTTAGAGGCATTTTTTTGTAAAAAAGCAGCATTAAATGCGTATTTTCTGTAAATTGTAAAGCATTCGGTTTACTACCGGAAACTAACCCCACTGCAACATGCAGAGGAATGGTTTATTTTATGGAAAAATTGTAACGTTCCTCTGTCCTTTCCATACATTTTGTATGTTTGTAATGTCTCCTCCCTGTTTCTGGTCTTTGTTGTTGTTTATATTGTCCATGTGTCTTTGTTTATGCATTTTGGTACTGTTCCATGACACAGGATTAAGAGAAAGTCTGGCTTATTTTCCCTTACTGTCCCTTGAAATAAGTCAGACTTTCCCTTAATTCTGTTTCATTAAACAGGACACTGTTCCACGTGATACTGTTTTGATCTAAGCTCCGCCCCCTTGTTATCCTGTTCACCTGTCTAGTTGTTGTCTCAGCCCCTGCCCAGGTGTTCTTATTTCCTTTATTAATATTAATACCCCTGTACATTTTTCTTTGCAAAACCTCAAGCAACCCTGCTCTTTCTAAAACTTGGTTTTGGACTTTTATGTTCATTTCTAGTTGTGTTGGAGTTTTGTGCATTTGTTAGACCTGTTTATTTTCCCTTATTCCTGTGGTGCTCTTGTCCTAGTTATTCCCTGGACCCTCTTTTTTGTAGTTTCTCATGTTTTCGCTAACCCTGGACCCCTCGTTTTTGTTTGTGTTTTACTTACTTGTACTTTAGCATTAAACTTTTGGATTCTTCAGTGATACCCTGCTTGGCTCAACCCTCACAATGCCACAAAAATAAACAGAGGATCAATTTCATAGTTTCCTAGTTTTCTCTATTAGTGGCATTCGCTCCCCAGTATGCATGAAATTTTATTTTCTGGGTTGACAGAGTCACATATTTCCCTCTCTGATAAATTCTTGTCTACTTCAATAGAATTGGAAATGCAAAATGTCTCAATTTTCTTGAAACTGGAAAGATGTAGTCAAACTATCTTGGTCCCATCCAGGCCACCCCTTGGTTTTGAAATGAGGACATACAGTATTTCAAATTCAGGAGTTTGCGTGAATTTGCTTTCATCTGGTCCAAAATGCCGATTAAATCCTTCTGAATTTACCCACTCACACCAGATATCCATCAGAGGCCTCATTATGTACAGCAGCGAGGGAATGACTGTAACTGGGAATTTCTCTGACAGGTTGATTTTTTGCAGCAAAACAGATCTGGAATTGCCCTGTAAATAACTGTTCTGTCGGGTATTTGATTGATGAAATAGTAATCACAGTAATTATAGGCAGTCAACTACTTGTGTACTTAATAGCACAGATTACAGACTTTACTGGTAAAGGGAAAAATCCTGCAGACGACATGCCAGTTACTACAGAGATAAACGAGATAACTGACAGGAAGCCAAAATTGCATAAATAATATGTGCCTTCATCTCAATCCTTTCCACGGCCCAACATGCATCCATGAGACTTCCCCAAACTGTGCCTATGTTTATACAGCACTGGGCCAAAGTTTTGAGCCACAACTCTTTTTTTTATATTGTATCCGGTATTTTTTATGTGTTCTTGAATAACAGTTCTCCAGGCTTTTGGAAGGACTTCCAGAGCCATTCCCAGTCCAGTCCCTGAACCGGACCAGTTTCAGAGGAATGTTTCTGCTGGTTAAGACACACAGTGACCTACGTATGAATCAAGCAGAACAAATAGCATCTAACTGAAGTCCTGAACCAGTGAAGAACCAGGAGCAGATGGCTCCAGATGATCAGGCGGTGATCAGTATACTGGAGGTGCTGAATGCTGAGTGGTTGGAACTCTTTGATCTGGGCTGTTTGTTGGCACTTTGTAGCCTATAATCCAGTTTCTTTCAAAATATTAGGAAACGAGGGGTGTCTCAGGATGCAGTACGGTGTATATCCCACCTTGTGAGTTTCTACAAAGTTGATGGTGTCAAAATGTTCTTATTTGTCAGCCTCCAGTACAAATAAATTTACTCCAAATATAGCCTGAACTAGACCGCCCTGAGAAATATCCTGAAAATCTTTCTTAGATATTTACAGATAGCAAGGCAAGTGTAATGCTTGAATTAAAATTGTACTAATTTATATACATTTAGCTCATAATTTTGTAAAAGTGTTTATCTGATATAAAGCTAGACAATGTTGTTTCCTATGTTTTTTCTACCTGTAGAATAGAAGTCTGCTTGTTCAAATAGTTTGAATATTATTCTTTTTTTAATTAGAAGGACCTCATTTGGGCCTCTGAGTGACACATAAGTTTTGGCTCTAACCTTTAGGAGTTTGATCCATGGTGTTGTGTCACCAGGAGTCCAGCAGACTAATTGGCTTCATGCTCTCAGAATGGACAAGATGGTCCTCACTCTCTCCATCACCCAGAGTGATAACTTCTTAACATTGCAGACAGACATAACAGAATTTGCAGTGCTCATCTCGTGTTCACCTGCCCATTAACTCATTGTATATGCGCTTCGTCTTAATCTTAATGTAAGCATGTTAATTCTCTTTCATTTTAGTCATACAATAACATCCACCACGACTCTGGATTTGTCAACCCATTTGGCATTCCATCTTAGATAACCAAAGTGAATGCTTAGAAAACTCCACATTAGATTATATCATACCTCTAAGACGTAAAACAGTCAGACAGAAAAAAGCTTGCTTCGTGGTATAATGATCGAACTTGTGCTTTAAAGCAAAGTGTTTGAATATCAGTTTGTAAGTATGAGTTGGGAATCATCCACGCACACAGTAAAGGATGGAGTCCCTCAAGGTTCTGTCTTAGGACCTCTTTAGTTCATATATAAACATGCTGCAAGTATGTATGATTATCTGAAAATGTGGGATTAGCTTTCATTAACCTTGTATCTCTGCCAACCCATGTAGTGAACATAGATTTAACGAGATTGAGGACTGAGTTAAAGACTGGATGTCACATAACTTTCTCTTGCAGAACTTGCAAAATGCAGAAAAAAAGGTCCAAAAGTTGCCAAAAACAAATTGTCAAATCAAACAAAGTGTCATAATGTAAGGAGAGATCTAGCGAGGGAATTGAATTTGGCTTGATTATATTGGGAGAAATCCATACATTTCCACTTTGACAGAGGAAGTGTTGAAAGCCCTGGGAATGTCCAGGGCTGCGACAGAAGAGTGGATATTTTACCGTCTGTCCTGACGTCTGAAGTCTTGTTGAGCGCTGTCTGATACAAATTTACTAGTAAAATGGTTGTGGCACTTCTCACAGTGGGCACTCTCCGTATGTTGGCAGCCTCCATCCCTCTCAGTCAAATGACATTTGGGTTTAGTGCTGGTTCTATTCCCAGATTAGACCTGATCATCATTTTGGCCCTCAGGCAACTATTATTTTTTTCAGGCTCATTGAAATGCAAACGAATATTGAAATGAATTATCTTCATTAGTGAGAAAGCATATCTTGATGAGTTTTATTCAGACGGTGCCCTCCCACTCAGAGAGCCATCAGCAATATCGACAGTAGGTTCTATCAGAGCCACCATGTGGCAAACAAGTCTGCGGGCCTCCTGGGCTTCTCTTTGGGTTATATTTTTAATGAGGCTTCAATCTCCAATTTCTTTGTCTTCGTTTCTCCATAAATCCAAACAATCCCACACTTGCTGGTATTGGCTGTGTGGGATAATCTTTACTGTTTTATAGGAATAACAGTAAGTCGTACTGCACCAGAAACCACACAAATAAATCCCTTAATGATTACTTAACTGGAAGTGTGTGATGATTTAGATGTGCAGTTTAATTAGACTTACATTATATTAGACTTGTAGCTCCAGTGTAAGTAAAAATCAGAAAAATGCCATTGTATTGTTTGGTAACCTGTTTTTATTTCCAATGGATGTATCTAGCAAAGGTTTAGATCAGTGATTATCAAGCTTTCAGTTGCAGTGTTGTAAATGGGTCAAAAGAAAGTTGATTATTTGTTGTTGTTGCTGCTACTGCTGCTGTTGTTGTTGTTGCTGTTGTTGTTGTTTGTTACTTTTCCAAGAAAAGCAAAGCCAAATAATCATTTTGTACATCAAAAGTAAGAACCTCCTCATCAAAGAACCACTACTGCTTCCAAAGCATCATTGTTTCAGAGTAACATGCTTACAAAGGCTGGTTATAAAGTGTCACACACATATAATAGAAGCAGTGATAGGAATAACGGCGCTATAAATAAACAGTGTTACTAACGGCGATACTTTTTTCAGTAACGAGTAATCAAACCAATTACTGTTTCCTCCGTTACAGCGCCGTTACCGTTACTGACAATAAAATGCGTGTTACTATAACTGAGAACACTGAAGCGGTTTTCATGTGAGCAGCGTCTCTCTCAGCCATAAGTGTGTGTGTGTGTGTGTGTGT
>JBBMFX010046826.1:0-11360 GCA_037832545.1 Rhabdalestes septentrionalis
CCGCGAGCACCGTACTTGTCATTACACTGCCATCCGGCCCAACCCCATACTGCATCAAGGATGGCAGTGAGTACAGCCGTCCACTGTGACACTTTATCCTCAAGCTTGCTATGTGTGATCACAGGGGAGAAGCTAACACACACCCCATGTCATTTATTCCCAAAATGAAACTATTCTTCTACTCTTCTACCATATTTGGTTCCCATTAAAACCTACTTTTTAAGAAACCATTAAAAAATCTGTACATCCAATGCAAGAATCATTATGGATTAATATACTGAGTGTTATTTATATATAAAATCCCTTTTGACGTCAATAAATTAGTCTGAAACTGATGATGTCTTGAATACCACCCGCAAGGTTTTGGTGAGGATGCAGCATTATATTATTTGCTGTCTGTATTTTTGAGCTCACTCAACCAGTCATGTTTCTCTTAGGTTGGGATGTGTTCCCAAAATTGTATAACAAATATAATTCCTAAATGGTAGAATGAGCATAACACCTAACACACTGTTTGTCTCAGCCCATTCGTTATGAGAAGTCAGGCCCTGAACGGTGAATGGTATAAAGGATTTAAAAATCATTCAGATAATGTAAATTCTTTGCTAATTTGACTGACCAGCACTGATCCTGATGTCTCCCATTCCTTGAGGTGCATTTCCTGCCTCACCTCACCTGATCAAACTAATCAGCAAATTAAAAAGTCTGCTTTGGAATGAAGTGGGTGTGTAGGAGTAGGAAACATCAACATATGCAGGGTAGAAGGACTCCAGGACCAGGGCTGGGTGCCAAAACAACAATGTGGAGATTCTTTAAGTTGCAACATTGCATTGTTGTTTACCTTGATCACTGTGTTTTTTGTTCCCTATCAAATGTGAGCATGAGCAGAACATATTCTACATTTAGGGTGCATTTTGCTTTTATTTGATAGAGGGCCCTTGAACCTGAATACCGAATGCGAAAGTGCATTGCAGGCACGCAGATCATAACAAAAGCACAAAAGACGTTAAAAGTAAGAGGCATTAAAAGTAGACTGACGTGGGTAATCACTCCTATGTGCAAATTACAGGCTTTCAAATATCCTGACCTGACAGTGCACTGCATGTAAAGCTATTTTAGTGGTAATGGTTGCTGAAATTCCAGTTAATCATCAAGCAGACGGAAGTGAGAATTAATGTTCACATTTGTGTACATCTTCTGAGGCTTGCAAATGGCAAAAATGTTCAGAGAATTGGATTTTAATTAGCAGATTGTTTGATGCACATTTTACATAGCATTAAGGAATACTGGGGTTACTTTATCTCTGTACTAAAAAAACCTGTTCTATTCAAACCCACAAGAGTCATCAGGCTTGAGCAAGAGGTTAATGTAAGTGCAGGGCACAAAGACCTCCTTTTCAGAGATAATAAACAACAGTCAAAATGAGAGAGAAAGACAGAACATGAAACAGAGTACCAGGGAGAAGAGTGAGAAATAGTGAATGATGGTAAGGAAGACAAAAGAGGCAAAGAGAGACAGAAATAGTGAACTATGGTAAGCAAATGTTAAAGAGGGTGAGAGAGACAAGGTGGAAGAAAACGAGAAAAAGGATAGAGAGAGATAGACAAAGAGAAGGACAGAGAGATGGTGAGAGGCATAGAAATAGATAGAGTGATAAAGAGGGCAAAGATGAGAGAAAGGTGAAACAGCGAATGAATGGGAGAGGGATGGCAAGAAAGTTCAAGATGCGGGCAGAGGGAGAGATATAGGTGAGCAAGATGATGGGAGAGAGAAGCACAGAGACAGCGTCAGAGAGATCGAGTCGGCCATCTGCAGCCTCCCACCAAACAAAGACAGCACAGGAAGTCATTCAGCGGCTGCGAGAAACCAGATCTTTATTTGGTTTCTGTCAGTGTTTATCACCCGTGGAAACGGTTGAGGCCAGCCAGGTCGGAGAATGCGGAGAGTCACCTCGGGAGAGACAGAAGAGACAGAAACAACGAGACAGAATCTGGGTATGAATGAAGTCCCTGAATTTGAAAAGCCTTCAGTGGGAAAAACACCTAACTAACAGGGCAAACACAGCTGAAACATAAGCAAGCACACAAGAAATTACGCTACAGAATAAATGAACATGAACCTATTCCCAACCCTAACCTAATTTTACACCAGACACACCAGCAAATCATGAGTATAGCAGGAAGCGCAATGCAAGCAACCTTCTATGCAATCCTTTTTCTTTCTAATTAAAGATTATATCAGCAAGCGGAAAACACAAAAGCAAACAGCACATCGAAAAATGAAGTTTTATCCCTTTTGATGTGAGATTAGATGATCAGAAAGAGCAGACACTTTTCACCAGGATTATAGATTATGATGAAGTTTTTAACTCTATAGAAAGCTGGAAATGTGATTTTAATTCAGCTGGCTGGAAAGGCTTTTGTTTTATCGAACATAAGACATGTATCTAGCAGAGATTATGTGGACTTAAATGCTGGTTAATCTTGAGAGGCATGGAGAGGTTTCTCTTCCATCAAAAGGATGATCTAATAATGCTTCAGCAGGTCTTTCAGTGTAAATTTATCTTCAGAGTCTCGAAATGTTGATTACTCTGAAAAAATGTGTGTGAAGCAGAGCATGTGCGTGATCAATAGGGCAAATAAAGGGGGCATAAAAAGAACTTTGTCACCAGGGGTTTAGGCTGAATAATGCAAAAAGGGATCATGCTTTGGGATATCATGTGTGTAAGTTGGTGTTTTGCTATGCTAATGTTATGCTAATTCATAAAAATGTGTGAAACACAAGAAGGGGCTTCAAAAGTGATGCCTCAGAAGGACTTAAGTCAAACATGTGCATATGAACAAATAAGCAATGTGAACATGTTCAAAATCCTACACACAAACACGCACACATATACAAACACACTAAAGCACAAGCACACACACCTCCCTGAGCTGGAGCAGATGTAGGGCATGCGTGTCTGGCCCCGCGGAGAGGGAGGAATGTGGAAGCCTCGTAAGGCACCTCGGATTTTTCCATTCCTGCTGTGTACACGTCCCATTATCAATTTTATATGAACGCTTGGAAAGTCCTGCAGCCAGGCGGGCCTGGGGGCCTTGTGATGAAGGGCCGCTACATTCCAGGCCGGGAGGCATATTTGTGCCCAGACGGCCCAAGGTGGCCCCTTTGTGGCCATGTTAATAGTAACATAAAAATATGCTAGTATGCTCTTTTGCCCACTGCTAAAAAAGGCAAGCAGTAGGAATTTAAAGCTGCCTGTCTAGTACCTTGTAATGAATGGGTTTACTTTTGTGATAACATGGTTAATATAAAAAAAAAAAACAGAAAGCAATTTTTTGTTTGATGATGTAATGGTTTGTATTTTTCATATTTATATACATGTATTTTATGTATATATGCTTTGCAGTGAACCCGAAAAGAGAGGAAAAAACTGTGCCTCTGACATTGACAATTTGATGGGTTGGAAACAGGAATACTGGTCAAGTGTATGGATTTGAACAATGATGACAAGGGCCATACTGTGACTACAGAACTGAAGCGATGGGAGAAGGTGGCCTGGTCACATTTTCTTTTACATTATGTGAATTGCTGGGTGCATGTATGTTACTTACCCATGCTGTGATGCACTGTGTTCGGATGTCTTTCAAAGCCAACATTGACTTTTTTCAGCATATTGGACAGTAGCTCTTTTGTTGACCAGATAAGTTAGCCTTGGGCGACTATGACCCTGTCACTGGTTCACTGGTTGTCCTATGGACCACCTTTGGTTGGTACTATTTATATGTGGGTCAGGGTTTTTTAGGATTCACACCCATTTGCCATTTATGAGAGTCAGTCCACCTTGCCCAACCTGAATTATTTTTTTTTTTACTTGACCCAAAACCTAACCTGGCGTGCAGTGCATAATATTGACAGGTGCCATGTCAAGATGATCAATATTATTCTGTTTTAATGATGTGTCTGAATAGTGGATATGTATATATTATGCATACATATTTCTATGACCCCATGTCCTATCATGTAAAAAAAAACAAGCATGTGTGAGTGCATGACTGTGGGTGGAGATGTGATGCAACCCCATAGGCTAGCTTAAAACAATGTTCTTTTGTCAGTCCAAAAGTAAGGGTGGTTAAAGAATATGTGTTTATCCAATGGCAGGCTATAAACGGAGCTGTTGATATATTTCTGATGTGTCACGAAAGTGGGTGGCTTGGTTTCATTTTGCAGCGTGAACATGCTGTTCCCCATCTAGCTGACGCGAAAACTGCATTCTTTGTGGCAGGCTGGAGAGGGCTCCATGTTTGTACTTGTGGCTGCTATTGTCACAAAAAATGTCTTTTTGCCATTTCATGCCTAGGATTTTCTGAGATCACAAGTAGGTTCACAATTCTAGGACACACTCTAGAGGCATGAGATGAATTAACCATGCCTAGCATACACTGGGGAGATTTTATCTTGTTTTTCTTTGGTATTGTTTGTCTCAGCTTGGCATTTTCCTTCAAAAATCCTCATTAGGCCACTCAGAATGTGTCTACGTCAGGCATTCTTGAACAGATTTCAGTGACGGTTTTGTGTTTCACTATTTGCACCAGATTAGAAACACCACAAGGCTACTGATTTAGGTAAAAATGAACTTTGTCAGGCCAAAGTCTTGCTATAATTCTTTTTTTAGTGTTGCTTGGGTGATCCCTTCTATTTTTATCATGAAAGCCTCCACGATTACAGCAGGACTTCTGCCTCAAATCCGTCACAGTGTTCAACATTTATTCATAACAGAGATGCCCAGATACACACTAACTACAAGCCTTAACCTGGCTTAAAGAAATACTGAATAGACCTCAGGTTAGCCCTTAGACGTAATAGGGTGTTTGCCGCTATTATGCTGTTATGATAAAATGCCCAAATAACTTAATAGATCCAAAACTTTCACAGTGAATTATGTTTAAATATATTTTTGTTTTGTTTTGGCCTTATTCATTGTCAGCCAGTCATAAAAATATGGCAAAATGATTTATACCCTGTCTGCAAAGCAGTACTATGCTCAGCAAAATAACATTTTATCAGACAGAAATCGGAAAATTATTCTATTCTTATATTTAATTACTAATTTATATGCATAATGACTGTGTTGTGATGCAAAATACATTGAGTGCAGTGACACAATATTGGATGTTTTATTGGACAATAACTATAACATACAAGATTTTTCAAAATGTTATGCTTTCTTGTTTCTACATGTTGAATTCAGGAAACACAAATAGTGCAGTAAAATACACAGAAACACACAGCATTTATTTTCTGTACATGTACTGTACTTATGAATGTATATTTTCACTTGGAGTTGTGTTTAGTCTCATTAAACACTCTTGTGAGATGATTGTTGCATGTAAGAACAGGGACTCTGAACAGGTGTTACCTGAAAGGAACATAGTTTGGCAATCTAGTTTGATGTCTACTGATCTATTTCTTAAAAAAAAAAAAAGTCCACAAAATTCTATATGAGTGAATGGCCAACCCATGCTTGTGTAGAATTCATGCTGCCATATTATGCATGTCACACAGATGTAGTATCTGTCAAACAGACCTAAGGATTTAAAAATGCTATTTTCTCTCACCGATCTGATAGCTGTTAGGGGCTGGAGAAAGTAACAGTCAATCGGAATTTAGTTTTTTTTCCCATTCCACTTATTTTATGGTGCAGCAGCTTCAAACATCAATAACTATGTGGCAATCTCAGCAGCTAGACAGCAGGCAAAGTGCATGAAAAAAACTTGTCTGCCTTCGCCTGCTCAAAAAGACCACCTGAAAGACTTGATTATGTGCTTTATTTATTTGGTTATTTATTAACTCTTCAAGCCCCCCCTCTCTGATGCCTCTCAATGAGTACAAGTAGCCAAATAGAGGCACACATATGGTAGGGACAAACTCATGCACACGGCTGCAGTACACACATTAACATTTATGACCGCTCATATTGGCACGCATGCTCAGGGCTCAGATGATGCAGGCTTGTTTGCAATGAAGGCCAGAAGTGACCTCAGCTTCATAGAGAACCCAGTGTACCTCTCCACCCTAGCTCGTACATACATGCACACACCCAAGATTTAAACATTGTCGGGGTGTGTGAGCATACATATAGTGTGCACGTTAAAACTGGCTCATTCAGCAGTGTGTTTATTTGCCTAAAAAAAGTATTTGTATGTTTCAAGCAAACAGATTTTCTTCTACACTGTATGTTTGCATATTTTTGTCCTAAAAATATAGGGGGAAAAAACCCAAAAGCACACACATACACAAACACACACATAGACACACATACGCGGTCTCCCAGTGGAGTGTGCACAGCCCTCCACCCCAGTGAGACGCCGCAACAGCTGCTGCAGTTACGTAAGAACTGTCAAAATGCTTACACACACGTATGTGGGATGGACACACACACACACACACACACACACACAATGGAGCTCAGCAGCATAACCCAGTGACACCTAGCCACGCCCTCTGAAAGGAGGTCCCCACTGTAGAAAACACAAACTAGGGAGAGGGATTCCAACAGGTTATGTAACAGCTTTTCCTATCCCATGGATCTGTAGTGTTGTCCCTGTGTGTGTTGCCTGTTTGGCATTCAGCGCTACAGTAAAATAGTGACAAATCTCTCAAGGTTCAAAATGTCATTGGTCACTGAACATGAGGCAGAAACACGTGACTCCATAAACAGTCCTTATGGCAGGTCAGTAAACAGAGGCAACACCATTTTCATAACAGAAATCGTTGGATCAAATATCAACAGAAACAAAGAAGGAATCTGATCCCATTTTGTAACAAATTGAGCCTGAATTATTCAAGCTTATTATTACATAGATCAATGTGGGTCATCCTATAGCAGTAGCCATTTATGGCATATAATTTTAGTAGTTGGTTATAAAAGTATAATATTGCATATATTATTTATATTACTGTAAAAATTATAGCATATTTGAAATCTTCGAAATGTACACAGATTTGAGTTTTTTAATTGGCTCATAATTAGTCTGAATGGTGTTAGTCAATGAAGCAGAGGTCAAATTATCTCAGCAAAGGTTGCCATTCATATTATTCTTTCACTTTGAGGTAGAATGTTGAGAATAAACAATATGAATTATAATCTCAAAAAACTTTTTTCTGCCAATTGTATTTAAAGCTGTGAACATGATATTAGATAACGTTATTAGTTTGCAAAGGAAAGCATTGAATTTCAAAATGGCTGTTTGTGTATGTGGTCAATGGGTCATTGTTTTTCCCACATTATCTCAAACTCCAGTGTCGTGAGCAAAATAGAAAACCCCCCACTAATTCTCTGCTTCAGAAACTAAATAATGATTGTTAAACCCGTCATATTCGTAAAAACCAGCTCCACATTTTTTTCATGGATATAGGATATATATAATTTTTCATGCATTTTAGTGCTAAATTATTTTACATAATTTACTTTGTAACATAAATAACATAAATATGACTGTAAACTACATTTCCATGTTAAATATAACTGTATACATTTTTAAGACTATCCAGAGAACACAAACAAAGCCCACCTTGAGATGGTGTACTCAGAGACAGGACATTTGAAAGTAGCCAATCCGCGAGCCTTAATCCTTTATTCTTGTTGCTGATTGGCTGCTGCCTTGTGACGCATCTCTGGAAGACAAAGTCCAGCATTCCTGCATTATAACAGTTTCCTGCATGTTCACAAGTGTTTTCATTCTTCTTAAAGCTCTGTATTTTTTTTTTACTGTAAAATCAATTAATTTATAAATGTATTTATGCAGGTGCTCTTGGAATGTAACCCAGCTGAATGTCGGGGTTTACTGTAATACAACAAACTAAACCTGGATGAAGTTCGCTAAGTTGCCTGTCTATGGGTTGCAGTTACTCAAAGCCTGCTCCAATACAGCGTTCTCTGCCCAGTCAGCTGTCCGCATGAAGACTATTCCCTAAATCACTGGACAGACAGTCTTTGGAAAGACTATAAATAGTTTGGAGACCTTGCCTTCTTTTAAAGTCTGCTAATTTTCTCTTAATAAAAATTTTACTCCCAGAATGGTTCAAATACCTTGATTCCTCATGCCTGATAGTTTCCTAAGGCACCAACACAGTCACAAATAGTACAATAGGCTAGTGGTTGCAAGAGTACACTGATCCAAAATTATCCAATAATATAATTTTCAGTAGTTGTCAATTCAGAGTTGCTTGATTTGTATGTTCATCCTCTGGAACAGTAAAAAGCCAACTGATAAGATTTGGTAGATTTGTTCAGATAGGGTGTTATGGCCCCAGCATGAAAATGATTGCTTTATCATTTGTTTATTATGTAAATAGCTATTATGGTCACAAAGAGTTGGATGTTTTGATCTTTTTAGCTGCTTTTGACTACAGCATTAATCAAATTAGTACCTTTATAACCTGTGTTGGTCACTCGTACCTTGTTAGTGCATCTTACTCAGGAGACAGGAGGGGAAACATTAGAGGGTGGAGGCGGGAATGTGACTGCAGTGGAGAACAAGCTACGGAAACAAATGCAACAGGAAGCATAGGGAGGCTGCAGCAAAATCCCAGCAGAGCTGGAAAAACAATTATCCCTGAGGTTCTTATTAGAAGTTGAGTTGGAAGGGGGGTTATAGTGGTACTCCTACTAGGCCAGGGTAAATTGTGAATGAACAATGCCTCTGCAGCTTCTCCATGATGCAGCAACATTTCTAACTAATAGAAATTCACAACTAGGTTATAACAGAGTCTCTGGAAACGAACCCCTGGAGCCTGTGGAGCAGATTCATCATGTTATGACAGACATGGAAACAGCGGCATCATTTTTCCCTCTTTCCAGTGGCTTGCAAAAAAGAAACTTTTTTTTCCAAAGGTGGTTAGAAGCGAAGGAGGGAGGAAAGAGCGGTGTGACATGGTCAGAAAGAGAATGTTTTTGTGAAATAGAGACAGTAAATGAAAAGGCTGGTCTGTGTTTTTTTCCACAGGTAACACTGGGGAGCATGTTGTTGTGAGAGGGAACAGATTTGGAATCTGAGTAACTTTCCTCGAACACAACTCACTTTCCATTCTCATTAGTGTTAGCCATGGTAGACAGGAATATGTGGCAACTTGATTCTCTGAGTCAGTAAACCTGAGGCAGACCCCTTCCGATTTGTGAGAGCACACTCTGAGTAAATACAGAAACATAAAAAAAAAAAAACACTTTCCTTTATCTTCTTGCTTGAAACTATAGAAAGTCTCTTTTGTGGGTTTGGGAGAGTGTGCGAGAGAGAGAGAAAAACAGAAAGAGCGAAAGAAAGAGAGTCATCCTCACCATTGTGGCTGTGTCACTGGAGTCTTTCGGGAAGTTGAATTCACACTTTTTTGTGACCACTTCCCCCAGTGTCAATGACACAGTTCCGGCCTAGAACAGCACTCACAAATCTCTCACCGTGCCATCATTCTCTAGGTCTGGAAAGCCTCTCAGCCGGCAACAAAAACACAACCCACATTCATTCATGTCCTATGATAGTAATGAATGCCCTATGTTTTTGTAATGTGCACATACACCTCTTCAGATTCATGGGCCTAGAAAACCCTAGAGAAGGACCAGCATAAGATGTAAAAGATCAAAGGAGTTAACACAGTTTTTCCCACCTGTAGTCAATCAGCCAAGATATGTTTGGTGTCTGGTTTATCATGCCTCTGTGTTTTGCACAGGTGCTACAAGGTTGCAGAAGTAAGGTAGTGTTCTGACAATAGAGAACAAAGAATGATGATGGCTAAAATATCATAAGAGACTAAGATAAACCATACAGAAACCAAATAAGCAAGTCAGTTTGACATTAACTGACCATTTGACATGGTTTGAAGCAAGTGTGAGATGATTAAAGGATGCAGTCTGTGTGATCACTGTTTAGTGTACTTATGATTTCTTCACACTAGCCTTGTGGCTCAGTGCAAGACTGTTGAAGCAAAATGTAAACTTGGAATACCATACATAGCTAGCATTTGGGGTAAATGGAAAATGTGGGCAATGTTAAACTCTTGGTATAAAACACATCGTTTTGCTGCATGTTTGCCTAATTGACTCCCGGTTTGCCTAATTGACTCCCTTCCTGGTCCCGGTAGTCAGAGTTAGGCAGTGTGGGAAACAGTAGCTGAAATAGAGAAAAGAAACCTTTAGCTGCTGGTGCTAATGATTGAGAAAAGACAAAAGTATTGTATTGCCTGTTCAACACATACACACACACACACACACACACACACACACACACACACACACTCATCCTTGCACTCAGCCCTAACATAAGATCCTCATTAGGAAAGCATCTCAAGTATTGTTACAACTACTTTGTTGAAAGAATTATCTGAATTATTTCCATCTGCACTTTAACCCTTGGCAGTGCATTCTGTGGAAATGGCAGGACCTCGGTCAAGCTGTTAATTCAATTGTATTTATTGGTGTACAATTATGGAATAATTTTATTTTACAGTGGGAGAGCAGATAGATTTATACTGCTAGCGAGACCAGATGGCATGGAGTCACTCTGGTCAGTTGTTTAGAAGTGATAACATTTGATGCAATTCCTTTAACATGTTCCCCCAAAATCTGTTTATCACTATAAACTATTATTTATACTCATTAAAATTTTACAATATACAACACAAAAATTCAGCACATGCAATAGTGTTGGAGTTTTAGGCACTGTTTTCCCTTTGAAATTAAGATACCACTATGGCTACTTGATCTTTCATCCATTTACAGCCTCAGCACTTCAACACAGATAATCCTGACTATCTGAATACTTGTTACATAATGAACTAAAAAATAACAAAGAACCAAGAATAAGACAATTAAATGTCAAGCAAAAGGTAAAATCACAAATCAATGTTTTTGCATGACATGTTAGGGAAGATCCCTGCAGTGGTTTTGTACCCTGCTCAGGGTGAGACCCTGCGGACTGGACAACATAAAACTTTACAACAAAAAAAATTATTGTCTCTTTCTTTCTCTCTGTCTCTTTATTTCTTTCTCCCATTCACCCTTTCCTTTGTAGGATTAGGTCTTGGCAAGCATGGTTGTCTGAAGTGGGCCACTTTGCCCCTCTGCTTAGCTGCATTTTAATATTAATGCATTGGGAGGCTTATGAAGCCACTGCTATTATCTCAAGAGTGTGCTCTCATCCTGCAGAGTGACAGTTAAAGGCACAGACACCGTGCCCATACACTATGAGGTGTCGGCCAGCAAGAAAGGCCAGGAGAAACATGGAGGGGGCACTGATTGATGTTCTTGGCCCTGGAGTTTCACTCTCCTCCACACTTATTCATTCTTTATAAGGAGTGGTAAGAGGGCAGAC
>JBBMFX010046837.1:0-11359 GCA_037832545.1 Rhabdalestes septentrionalis
GATTAGAGGATTATGTCTTATCAGCAGAATAGGATGCACATGGATAGTATTGTCTCCGCCAATCACCGATCCCCTCACTGTTTTCCTGCCTGGCTGATGTCCAATGAGAGTGGAGCTTCTGTGTGAGTGTAGGTGGGTGGGTGGATGGTTGTGTGTGTTTGTGTGCTTTATTCTCAGTGCTTGAGTACCTGTGCAAAGAGGTGGACGCTTTTGTGTCAGTCTGTATGGATGTGTGTGCGCATGTGTGTGTGTGGGGTTGATATATTACTGTTGGGTGTTTTGCTCCACACCTGCAAATAAGGCAAGTACTGTAGAACTGTAGCAGGATAGTAGCCGTGTGTATCAGCCACATTGGACACAATAGTGACCTGTAGCTTACTGACCAGTAGCTTATCCCTGTCTTAGTGTAAAGATAAGGAGTTATCCTTATTATCAGAGATAGTCATGTTAGCTGTGTAAACCAAGCTAGCCATGTTAGCTGAGTTAACATGGTGTGGTGCTGAGGTCAGAGAGAGTAAAGGGTCAGGAGCAGTGGATCAGACAGTGGAAGCTGATATGTTCATTTTATCTCAGCAATAAAATTAATGGTATATATATAAATGCTTTTCAATGCATTTATTATTATTTAATGTTTGTTTTTTTTGTTATTCAGCTTAGTTTAAAATGTCCACAGCAGCTGAGCAAAACTAGCCATTCATGGTGAGATCAGTAAAGCTTTCAAAGGGACAGTTTTTTCCACAGCTAGTTTCTTTCTTTTGCAATTAAACCATTTGTTTTGCAATTAAATCATTTTGAATGGAGGATTTCCTAGTGTTTTTAGCCTAAGAACATTATGTAAATGTACATAATGTGATGAGACCACGTTACTCCAGGGGCCACAGAGCAACATTTAGCAACATTCAACATAGTGCAAGTTGCAACAGAGACAATACAATAAGCCAGGTGATACAACATTAGAACAGCAAAGTGTGAATATTACAGCAGGCAGTTAGCAGCTTTGAACCATACTGAGTAGTTTTCAAATAACTTAAGTGTGCCTGTTGTGGCCATAAACAGAAGGTACTATTGAAAGTGTAAACTGAGGGTAATATGAGCAGTATGTTAAGAGTAAAGAGAGGTAGGTCTCTGGAATGACACTGTCTGCTGCAGTGTGTTACAGTCTGAACCAGCAGAGGTCCCATACCAGACAGGGATGCAGCTAGAGAGCAGATAGTACTTTTGATAGTACTTTTGTAGAATGTGGTAAGGATTGGTAGGGGGAGCCTCAGGTTCTGTGGATGGTGAGAAGGATTTCCGAAAGTCTGTTTTGTCTTATCAATATTAAGAGATGAATTGTTACACTTACACCAGTCACCACATCCTCCATGTATGCTGATACTTCATTGTTCTTTTGATGAGACTCTCCTCTGTCACATCCTCTGAAACGTGATGATATGATTAGAGCTGGACAGCCCTGTGCTGCTCCTGTGCTCAGGGTGAGGTGGTGTTGGTGCTGGTGGGAACTGACTGAGACCGTTCCGTCAGGAAGTCTAATTTGTATTATTTGTAATCAAGTAAGCTAGTGATTATTTTTGATAATTAATTAAGAAATTGTTTTGGTTGTTTTGTTTTTTCCATCACTTTAACCCTGACAGAATTTTAGTTCTTTGAGATTCTTCAGATTTTAGGGGTTATTAATCACTGGTATCTTTTCAACGTGAAAACAAAACCAAGGGATAGTGTTCAGGGCTGTGGGGGAAAAGGGCACAGGTATTAAAATTCTAAAAGTGTTAGCATAATAATTCCTAAATTAGCTTACTTCTATGGGGAGGTTTAGCATATTCTATGCACTAAGACACTTTAAAACACAATGTACTTAAAAGGCATATATCTACCTTAATTTACCCTTTAAAGTAAACCAAACACCTTTATTTGAATTAAGTGGTCATTCATATGTGAAACTGATCCCTTAATAAATGGCATGAGTGTGAAATTCCTTACTCTTAAATTTATAGCTTGAATTCCAGTGGTTCTATCATTTCAAGGGCTGGTTTAGGTAAGGGGAAACTTCAGCCTTAATCTATACACTTTCTCCTTTAATTTTCCTGCAGGGGAAATTAAGGTCAAAATTACGGTAATTTCTTGAGGCATTTAGATTTGTGGTGTGCGCTAACCTGTGATGTAAGTTATCCTTCTGAGGGGAAAAAAGGTTAGACTTTAAGCTGTCCAAATATCCTGTAATTCATAATAGAGGAAAAACACTTATACATGTTTAAGAAAGTAAAGTGAATTAAACTATAAAGATGTAAAACCCAGTCTTCTTTAAAGAATTATGCATTTAAAATTTAAAATTCTAATGAAATCTTGGGCCATTTCTAACATTGTCATCTACTATTGTGAAGCTTTAGCTACAGAATGAGTGGTGTAGCCCAAATCTCAGGTCAGTGTCTGCAGATCCTTTGCGGGATGCTTTTTTTTTAGAAGTTGTATTTGGGGAGTGGGTAAGGCCGTATGAGGTTTGAGCTCAGAAAGTTTCTCTCAGGGAGATAATCCCTCTGCACAAGCCAACAGAGTGAGGCTTTCAGCTGAGCAGTGCAGAGCCGTAGACCAAAGGACAACTTACTGTTGCTATGTGATTTTGATTTTCACAGTTAAGGCTTTAAGAGTGATATATTTTAGATCTCCATCACTACCCCATAGCTGTTCATGTTTGAAGGAATTTAGGCAAAAAAAAATCTTGGAAGTTATTTTTCTAGATGAAAAACCTTTTGTTTGGTTCAAATAGTTTGTATTTATTTTCCTCTAAACTGACCTTTTAGGAAATTAACCAGTTGTTCTGACAACAATGATATTGAGTATTTGAATTACCTATTCGCGTAATGCTACCTAGAGAGTTGGCTCTTTAACTGTCTGTGTGATGGTAATGTAACTGTGGTAATATTTTGTGATTAAAAAATAACTGTTTTTGGACTTTTTTTAGACGCAATTTTTTACATAGAACCTTTTGGTTGAAAGTGACCTATCCCATGTTGAAGCAACGTAATGTAACTCTTCATGAAGGAGCTTGCGTGCTCTTAAGTAGCATTAACGAACTGCTGAGGGGTGTCATAGTGTTGGAAAATCTCTGATGACGCCCCAAGCTGAAGAAGGACTGGCTTTGCAGAGAAGTACTCTTGTACAGTCACATATAGCTCCACAAGGAGCACATCATTCCATGCATGTTTTTATGGGAAAAGAAAAGGTCTTTTCCCTGTTTTTGGCTTTCCCCCATTTTCTTCTCTCTTGTTTACATTCTCTGTGTGCTTTTGTTGACGTGATCCATTAGAGTTGTTGTTTTGGCCTCAGCCCCATTTTAGACCGTTCACTTTTTCCCTCTTTCCTGTCTCCTCCTCATTCCAGGTTTTGCTTATTTTTAGTTAGTATGTACAGCCCCTGTCTAGTTCTGTTGGTTCTTAATGTTATTGCTGAATTTCTTTGGTATTTTTTCTTTGGTATTTTTAATCTTTTCTTTTGCTGAATCTGAATATAGAGAAGTTTTATCTAATTGCTTAACCTACTCTATGAAGAACAGAATAAGAACAGAAAAAGTTCGCCCACATATACGCTAGTTAACATAGAAAAGAGTCTACTAAATCCAATATCAGGTACTAACAAAGGTTTAGTCATTGTTATATGTGTCATCCGTGTTTTGCACTGTCCTGTCGACCAGAAGAATTTGGAGAGCTGGCTGAGTGGGCATGTTTGTTTTCAGTGTGATGCTGGACACTAGATGTGACCAAGCAACATGAAATCACATGCCATTTGTAAAAGCTAAGAGAAAAGAGATTTCACATTTCAGTTTCTCTGGCTTACACTGTTTATACACAACATTAAAGGTGAATAACATTCCTTGTTGACCTTGAGTGACTCTGACAAGGGTCAAATTGTGCTGGATGACTGGGTCAGTGCATCTCCAGGGCATTCACTGCCATTTCCTCAGAAAAGATGGCACCCGAATGCAATAATGGAGGAAGGAAGAAAGCCAGTGTGGGTAGTGTGGAGTTCTGAGCTGTTTTGTTGGGAAAAACTTCGTGTTTTGTGTCAATGGCCTCTTTTGGGCTAAGGCACCCTGCTACACTGCAAAAACAAGACAAAGTTGGCGCCACAGACCACAGCTTACCTTCCGAAGTTTGTGCAGCCCAAGCCTTGATAGGCCAGAGCAGTTTTGTCATTGTGAGAGGGACCTACACACTATTAGGCCGATGGATTTAAAGTTATGAATCATTAAAGTATGTGGACTTTCAGGGAAAGCGTTGCTTTTTAGCACCTGAGTGTAATTTATATTTAATTGATATAAATTACTTCAGGTAAGGGTATATGCGCATCAAATACTATACTTCTGTTAAACTTTAGCCACCAACGTGAACTCACTGATCAGTCAGTATCATCTCTGGCGTTGGCGCTGCAACAACCAAGCTGACAGCCCGTCTGTGTCCCAGCATCTAGAACATTTTCACAGAAATCAAAACGGATTGCCTTCTGCCTTGTTATGGCTGCAGCTATCATCTTCAATTGTACCTTTGGACAAGCTTTGATGTGAAACAATGTATCTGTTTGTGTTGTATTCAAATTTTTTTCTCCTTTATAATACTAACCCTTAAAGCTCCTCTGACCTCAGGGTTGGTGTGTTGGTCTTTGTTTATGTATATTGTTCAGCTTAGGATTGTCTGTAGTTATTGTCTCTCTATGTTGTTTTAGTTGTGCATCACTGAGGGCTGAAAGTGCCTTTCTGACCCAGACGCTCCCTCTACAGCATTCTAGCAATTCACTGAGTGCTTCTAAAAGCATTAGCCTATAGTGCCTAGCCATAGAGCTTTGTGAAGGAGGGATATTTACGCACTCAGCTGTAATTAAAATGAACTGTGGAGGGCTTTTATAACATTAACTATTTGTTGACCAGTTGTGTTTTTTGCACTCTTGGTCTTTGTTGTTGTGGTCTTGTGTCCGGCCCTGACCTGCTACAAGAGGATTAGAGCGGATAAAGCTTTGCTTTCTGATGTCTCCAACACTGCAGTCTGGTTTTGTCTATTATATATTTCTGTCTCTTTATTATTTGTTGCTATTAAGTATGTTAATGTCAGCCCATTACCCTGCATGCCCACTGCCAGCAATAAAATAATTGGTCCTGGCTCGGTCATTAGGAGACTCATTGTTCAATCACTGCCGATGTCATTCATTGTCTGGGGTATACCTGGCCTCACTCTCTCACTGGATATGTAGTATGGCCTGCCGCCTGCCCCATCACACCGTGACCTGCTCGTCTGGCACCTGAAAATTGATCAAATTGGCAGTTAAAATTCTCAAATGTTGATATATTCAGTTATGTTGCAATATTGGCAATTAGAAATAACATTTTGGCACTTAATGTGTCTTGGAAGAAGCATGTGACAAATGTAACGCTTCCAGGGTTTGGGGTATCCTGTGACTGGGCAAGTTCTAGGCAGCATCTGTCCAAAACAAGGGTGAAAATGTGGTTGCACATGATTCCTCATCACCATTTTAATGCCTCATTTGGACTCTTTTTGTCACCAACAAGTTCAACAGGATTTTGAGGTCATGCAGACTAGGTTTTTAAAGGAATATGAACCAGAATAAACTGACATTTAGCCAGTGTAGACTGTTAGGGACACTGGAAAGTTTTTATAATTTGAGGCTGCTCTCATTTGCAAAATTATTTGCATTTTTTGGATCATATCCATCAAATGGAATATATGATGATATACTTTAATGTGGAGTGAGATGAGAATATATGCGTAACATATTAAGCGGTCAAATTGCTGGTGTATTTTTCTAATGTGTCTGTGTAAAACCTACTTTGCTCACTCATTTTGTTTATTTTGCAAATGATCTTGGTGATGGTCAACAAAGTGAAATGATGTCACTTTGCTGAAATGTGATTGTGGCAGTCATCATGAAGCCAGGAAACACTTTATTCTAACTTACCTCAAGGACCCAGTCACAGTTCCATTTGGTTATTCAGGAACAAAGTTCAGTGTGAAAACATCGTTTTGGAATCATTATTGCATCGCTGCATTGCTGAGCTGGACTTCAGATTGCAAAATTCATTTTTGAGGTTAAATTAAAAAAGAATTCAGTGTATGATGACACTGATGAATGAACCAGAGCAGATGGAGGAAGAGTTGATATTTAGGAACAGGTGATGGCCTGTAGGAGCTGTTGGTCGGGAATGGGTTCTGATGGTCAGGGATAGGTAATGGTCTGTTAGAGATGTTGACCAGGAATAGGTGGTGGTATGTAGGAGATGTTGGTCGGGAATGGGTGATGATCTGTTAGAGATGTTGGTCAGGAATATTTGGTGGTCTGTAGGAGATGTTGGTCAGGAACAAGTGGGGGTCTGTAAGAGGTTTTGGTCAGAAATATGTGGTGGAATGTAGGAGATGTTGGTCAGGAATAGGTGATGGTCTGCCCGAGAGTGCACTGTGGTCCTATGGTCTCTTTGGCCTTTGGTTGGGGCAGTTGTTAGATCACTGAAAGATTCACTTCCCCTCAGAGAGCTTTATGCTGTCAATCAGTTAATGCACTAAGTCGCTTTAGGCAGAAACATTAGAGCCCTGCTGTTTACAGTCTAGCCTCAGTGTTTTAAAGCTGAAGTAATATTGCGGTGTCCTGGTGATTTGAGCACTGTTTGTTTGGAGCCTGTTGTGTACGTGTTTGGGGTGGGGGATGACAGCTTATCTGGAAGAGTGATCTGCTTTTAGATGAAACAATTAAGCAACCAGTTTTTATTTTAATCTGGATCCTGGTGGAGGCATGTGTGGTAATTACAGTGCTGGGGTAACAAAAAAAAAAATCATGGCTGAATAGTCACTGAATATTCAATGAATTTTCACCCAGTTCATTTTAATGAGGGTTGCAGTATGAACCATGCAGTGTGTGATAATTAACTGTGTTAATTTGAGAGGCTAGTAGATTTCTCGGTGGCATTACAGTAATGAGAGGCTTCCACTCAGGCTAAACTGTTACAAATTATGCACAGTGAAATTTCACTCTGGGAGTGTTAACCTGTTAGAAGCCGGTGTCGTTGTGATGTTGGCTTTCAGTATCCATTCCAGGCATCCACAATACCAGCTGGCTTGCTAGCAAGCTACTTGTAAAACCAGCCGGTCCACTGTGATGAGATGGTGTAGACACTGCAGTTTGTATTCTCTCCACAAATGTAATTACCTCCTGTTAGGTAGGTAGCACACACTTTAACAAGCTGATTGACTTAACAAGTCAGTCTACATTCCACCTCATGCGGACACCGGGATGGCGCAGTCTGAAATACAGGATGAGGGAACTGAGATCCTGGACTGCCAAATCAGAAGCCATGCTACAAGACGCACTCGATGACATAGACTCTGACAGGTTCTGGTCATGTGCAGACGACATCAGTGAGTTTGTGTAGGTAGCGGTTAGCTTTGTAAGCATGCTTGCTGAAGACATAATTCCCACGGCAACAGTGAAGACTTTCCCCAACCAGAAACCCTTGCTTTCAACACCGTACTGAACACAGAGGCATCTTACTGTGTCCGACCTGCACACTGAATGTGAAGCAGACTGCGCACGCTTAAGGATTTTGAAAGTAAGAACACTGCATCCGCACCTGCTGACTCTGATTTCACCAACGAATTAAATGTGATCTTTGAGGACATTTTTGCTAACACCAGCCACAATGCTAACAAAGGCAGTAGCCAGCTGACGGATCAACAAGCACGATGTGCGTAGCGCCCTACAGGGTGTCAACACAAGGAAAGTGCCAGGTGCTGCGCCGACTAGCTGACTGGAGTCTTCACCACCATTTCGACAAGTCCTGCTTCAAGAGATATACCATCGCCCCAGTCCTGAAGAACAGTAAGTTCTCGAGAAATTGTCAAAGACCACATCACATCCTCCATCTCCAGATTCACTGACCCAATTCAGTTCGTCTAACTTCCAAACAAATCTACGGATGACGCCATCTCCCACGTCCTGCACTCCACCGTCAATCACATGGGCAAGAAACATAGGAACTATGTGATATTGCTTGTTTTATATTTTGTGGTGCTGCATTATTTCACTTCAATTCCCAGAATGCATTGTAATGGGACAGATTAATGTGCGTAGATTAGAAGGGCACACAGAAAAGACTGTGAAGCTGGAGGTCAACACTGGTGCTGCGGTGTTGCTTGTGTCGGATGTGGTATACGGCGAAATACTGAGTCACCTGCCACTCAAACCACCTGATGTGACCCTTAAAACGTACACTGGTGAATCCGTGACCATGAAAGGCCAGGTAACAGTTATATTAAACCAACAGATGAAAAAGCTGCCAAAATGCTGATTCTTTGCCTCACATTAATGGCCTTTTTGCTGGATTGACTGAAGAGCAGAAATTCAGTCAAATCGACCTCAACCAAACATATAAAATGCATGTTAAGGAACAGTCCAGAGAACTTCTCACCGTCAACACACACATGAGCCTGTTTATACTGATAAGCATTTATCCTTCGGAATTACTTCAGCGCCATCCCTGTTTCAGTGAGCAATGGACCAGTTTCTATCGGGTCTTCAGGGAGTAGTGTGTTATGAAGATGACATTTTTGTGACCGGCACTGATGATGATTCACACTTACAGAACCTGGATGCTGCTCTCAGGAGACTAAAAGAGTATGGATTAAGAATGCGGAAGGACAAATGTGACAAATTTTTCCGGTCTGCAGTTGAGTACCTGGGCCATGTCATCAATGCCTCTGGTCTGCACTCATCCCCACCCAAGGTTAAAGCCATAGAGGATGCTCCAATGCACAAAAATGTTAGCCAGCTACATTTTTTCCTCGGCATGCTTAATTATTATGGGTGATTTATTCCAAACATCGCTACCCTGTTTTATCCCACATCATGCGGAACAGTCAAGAGAAGCTGATTGCCTTTTTTTCGAGGAGTCTGAGCAAAGCTGAAACCAGCAATATTCAGATTATAAGTGAAGCATTGAGCATTGTGTTTGGATTGAGCAATTTTACCAGGATATTTTCTTAAGGAAGTTCACGATGCTGACCGATCATCGCCCACTAACTGCAATTTTTGGCCCTTAGCATGGCATTCCCTTGCTGCTATTAGGATGCAAAGATGGGCTTTGCTATTATCGGCTCATAAAAATGACATCTGAACATATGACATTGCCATGTTGTCTCTCACTAACCAAGTAAAAGAGCCAAAAGTGGCTGAAATTTTCTACTTCAGTCAGGTGACAGCTGTGCATAAGGGCAGACGAAATGACCCTGTTTTGTCCAAGACCGTGGATTTTGTCATGATGGGGAAATAATGACTTACTGCTCAAACCATACTTCACTCGCCGTCATGAACTTTCAGTGTAGTCAGCCTGTTTGTTGTGGGGAAGGAGAGTGATCATGCTGATTTTGCAGACCCAGTCGTAGATAAAATGCTTTTGGTTGTCATGGATGCATACAGTAAGTGGCCTGAAGTAGCGATCATGAAATCTACCTCAGCTAACAAGACAATTGAGAAGTTGGGAGAAATTTTCAGGAGATTAAGACCACCAGTGCAGTTTGTCTCAGACAATGGACCTCAATTTATATTGCATGAGATTGCCACATTTCTACTAAATGGGGTGCAACATATCAAGTCGTTACCATACCATCCTGCAAGAAACATGAAACATGCTTTGAAAGCTTCGATTGGACAAGGGGCATTTCATCAACGGCATAACTTCTTGCTCTGCTACCGCAGTACTCCGCACGCAACTACCCAAGTGTCACCAGCTTATTTGTTGTTTAATCAAGAGCTTAGGACAAGCTTCGCCCTAGTTAAACAAGCAAAACTCAAATAAACTGTCCTGCAATAACAAAAGAATCAGGTACTGCAACAGAACCTGTTAGCCAAAGACAGAACTTTCATGACAGGCTCATCAGTGATGGCCAGGAACTATAGCAGCAGTCCGAAATGGGTTCTAGCCAGACGGGACCTGTGTCCTACAAGGTTAAAATAGCTGGAAACCTCCTTTGGAGGAGACATACTGACCAGTACATTCACTGACCTTTTTGATTTCATGAATGTCTGTGATCGGAAAGGTGTTGGCTCACCAGCTTCTTTGACCATCAACACCGAGCTCACCAGGATCTCAAATTCCCCGTTTCCAAAGGAGCCGTCATCACCTATCGTTTCAACAGAAAGTGGAAACATAGGAGACCACCAATATTCAGTAAGGGAGGGACCTCCACCTCAGTGTCTCTTGGATTATACTTAGTTAGAGGCCACCCTTATTTCTTCGGGCCAGAATAATTCCCTAAGCGTAAGCTAGGAGTTGAGGTAGTCCACCCTCACTCCCAGGGAATGTAGTTGTGTTCTTTACCTAAGACATTTAACAAGAAGATTGAATGTTCAGCAGAATGTTCACGTGAACTAAATTCATACCTTAATTCTGCAGGTGTTAGTTAACTGTTACTTGTGTTAACCTTATAAATAAGAGGGGAGGAAATGTTGTATATATTGTGGCGCTGCTTTATATCAATACAACTCCCAGAATGCACTGTAACGTCATCTTCCAGAATTGTTCCGGTTGTCTACACACATGACTGTGTGGCCGCACACAGCTCCAACATGATCGTCAAGTTCGCAGACGACACTGTCCTGCTGGGCTTCATCTCGAGCAACAATGAGACTTCTTACATAGAGAAGGTGGAGAACCTGACATCATAGTACCAGGGGAACTGCCTCCATCAGCAAGACCGAAGAGCTGGTGGTGGACTTCAGCATGAGTCACCAGCAGCCACATACCCCCCTCAACATCATAGGGGACTGTTGTGGAGAGGGTGGGATGCTTCAAGTATCTGGGTGTTCACATTTCAGTGGATCTAACATGCACTACACACGCAAGGCAGCATCCCTACCACCAGAGAGAGCTGAGAACATTTGGAATCTCTCCTGTGATCCTATGGACTTTTCACTCTGGTGATGTAGAAAGTGTTTTGACACAGAACGTCACCTCCTGGTTTGGGAACATCTGTGTCCAGGACATGAAGGGTGGTTGGGGCTTCAGAATGCTGTACATCTACACCTGGACATGCAGGACCAGAGCAATCAAGATCACTAGAGTCTAGGAGTGTGCCGAGATCTCGTGGTACGAGATCTTGCAACATCAGATTTGTCTCACGAGATGCGTCTGGTCTCGCGAAACCCAAATTACGTCCTCTTCCCGTTCAAGGTTTCAGCAAATAGCAGTGCAAATGAGCCTGCTGTCATTGTTACTGAGGCAGTCAAAGAAAATTAAGAGTGGCATAGATCCGCGGAACAAGCACTAATCCACATCAAACTTCACAGTTAGATAGGGCTCGGTGAGACC
>JBBMFX010046894.1:0-11356 GCA_037832545.1 Rhabdalestes septentrionalis
TGTCTGTGTGTGTGTCTGTGTGTCTGTCTGTGTGTCTGTCTGTGTGTCTGTCTGTGTGTCTGTCTGTGTGTCTGTCTATGTGTCTGTCTGTGTGTCTGTCTGTCTTGTTTGTCTGTGTGTCTGTCTGTGTGTCTGTCTGTGTGTCTGTCTGTGTGTCTGTCTGTCTTTGTGTGTGTGTGTGTGTGTAGCTGAATCACTGAAGGCTTATTATTTACAAATGTCTTTTTTTGCGTGAGGGTGAATGCTTGTGTCACTCCAAAGATTTCAAGCAAACTGACCATATTCTCATCTTTTTAAACAAATTGTTTCTATTCTGATTACAGCTAATGGTACAAACAGACCAAAATAGTGCCTTTTTGTCATTTTTACCTCCATCTGCATTCCTGGCTTCTGAGGGTAAACTAAGCAAAGATTTTTGCATTAAAGTGGTTGAGCATTATCTGGTGTGTCTTTTTTCCTTTTCCCCATGTTGGTAAGTGTCTGCTGCCTGAGTAGTAAAGTACAGTTCAGTGTATATAAAAAAAAAGTTTTGAAGTGGGAATAATAGATATTTGTTTGGATGGCGAGTGAATTGAAGGAGTGCTGACAACTACTTTATTAATTTAAAAAATGATCACAGGTGTAATGGAGAATATTCCTGATGAACTTAAAGTGCAGTCGTATTTATTCAAGCGAGTTTAGCGGATCATGGAGGGAAAAGGTCAGCTCTCCTTAACATCTGACCCTCTACAGAAGATGAATCGCCATATTTCTAACTTAAGATGACTCGTTCTCCAGAAAAGAGGGGTCGGAACGCTGCAACAAAATTCCCACAGGCTTTCCTTTAGGTGTTTCTTCTGAACTTTTAGTCCTAAAAAGTTCAGTAAGGAGGTCTTGATAAACGAGGAACCGTTGCTTCCCCTTGCTACCCTCTGGGTCAAATGTTCACTTTCGGAGTTAGGTACCTTATTCAGATCAGATGTGTTAGAATCTAACATTGTCAGTCTTTTATCCGTAATACGTTTCATTGCTGTACACTTTAGCATTATCTTAAATTTGATCGCACAACAGGCACACAAAAGATAATTGTACACATGAATACCACAAGTGAAACCGACTGCATAGTGTTATAACATCTAAAATAACAACCTAATATAAGCAGGACAGGGAACACCATAAATGAGAAGTAAAAAGAGGTGTTCTACATACGGAGCCATTTGAAATTATAACAGCAGAGAGCAATGCAGCAATACGAGTCATCCAACAAAAAAAGGAGTCATTAGTCGCATAAAAGTGAACTTTAAAACTCCGGTCATGTCTCGAAACCAAGGTTTCAGCCGGAGAAGGCAGCGTTACGAACCTGTTACATCAGTGAAGGTTGTCCCGTTTTGTCGGAATCTCGGAACGCGGTCTAGAAATGCGTCTTTCGTTTGAAAAACTGAAGAACTCCACAGGCGCATCCGTCAAGACCTTTGATCACCCGCAGACCTCGACAAGACCATTCAGCGTGAGAGTTGAAAGCCCTGTCGGTGTCAGTGAGGTCTTCTCAGGCTGTCTGTCTCCCACTCCTGTGAAGTGAAAGAGCACTGAAAGGCAGCCTTGCTAAATCAATGTTTGCGAGGTCTCTCCTACCTCTCCTGCAGCTTTCGCTTTGAAAATAAGATACCTTTATGCTTTGGGTCTTATACCAGTCCCCAGGGCTCCATTTTTGCTCAATTCCAACTCCTAAAACACAATATTAGGGAAAAATGTGGCCTAGGGGGCGTCACGAGGACTGTTTTGAAAATCGCTAACTTCGCGATGTGTTACAGCTAATGCTAAATTGTTAAACGGTTTCTGTCACTACGAAACCTAATCCCCTTTCCTTTACCCCTTAAAATGATCTTTTTTTACCTTAATTTCCAGGAGTATAAACATAGACCACAATAACTATTAGAATAACGTCAGTATTTATAATTGCTTATCATGGTCTTAACGTTCCTCAGGTGATGATCCTGACGCAGAACTACAAAAATTCCAGCTCCACAGAAAGCGTGTCTGCCAGTTATGTGGACAATTACTGAAAGATGACAGACATTAAGAGCAGTCGAGACTAAAAAGGAAACACCATTCTTCTTGGGGCATTTAACAGCCTGGGTACCTGAAATGATAGAAGTCATTAAAAAGGCCTATTAAATGTATTATAATGGACTAAATAATATTACATCTGGCCACCCATCAATTTAACCTACTATGGTTGGAACTATGGTGGAAAATGTACAGTAAACCCTTTCTTATCTTTGGGGTTTCATTCCATAAGCACCCGCGCATAGTGAAAAACACGAATGTGTAATGAGGTAACAAAAATGCGTATTGTTATAGCGTATGCCCCAAAATATGCTCTCAAAATGCTTCAATTTAATTTAAAACTCAGTTTAATAAATTACCCTTAAAGAAAATATAAAGTTAAGCCTGTATCCATCATCTATCTTTGACCTCTTGGTGGCTGAGATTTCCCATCTTGAGTAGATTAGATGTTGTTGGTGCTGAGTTTTGGTGCAGGTCTTTTTTTGAAGGTGAGAAGGAGAAGAGGCATCTGATTTCCAGAAAAAAGTCAGGCGTCTTTTGAAAAAAGCTTCAAGGTAGCCTGGGCTGGTTCTTCTGCAGGAGAAGGCAGCCAGCAGTCCTTTGTTCATCCAATTTATACAGTTTCTTCACACAGGACATCCCACATATTTACCACAACCCCCTCCCTTACATCTCTGTCTCCTATACATACATTTCCCCCCCCTTTTTTTAGGACATATCCTATATGAATAGGGTCTTTCTTTCCACAGCTGTTTTCAATCTATGGGGCCTCTCTTCTGGAATGCTCTGTGTCCCCATTTTCTGTGCTTGTAAGCACACTTGTTTTTTCAGAGATAGGCATTCATATTCCACACATGTCTAAGACAGAATCAAGAAAACAGAGAGGGAATAAAATATCTTCTATACCCGCAGCCGAAGTCATACTGACCTAAGAGTGAATTTAGCCTTTTTGCTAAAAAGATAATCACTGCCATAAATATTCAAAGACATAAAAGGAACAGAGAAAACGTATAATCCCACCCCACACATACACCTGCCTGAACATGGTGCAGTTATACTAATTACAAAACAAACACTAGACCGATCCATAGGTTAGATTTTAGTATACGACTATAGGAATAGCTAAAGAGCATACACTGAGGCAAATATCTAACAAACTGAACAGATTTTGTAGACAAACCTTCGACATGGGCTAAATGTTTCGTTTTCAGAGAACAAGTAAACAAACTGAACAGAAAAATATTATCAGGCCAAAGTGACTGAGAATGACAGCTGGGGTAACATGGTATGTCAAGGACCAAGCGACAAGATAGTGGAGCACAAAACCATGACAAGTGAGACATTATCCTACCATCGGAGCCTAATGAAAATGTCCATTTGCCATCTTACTCTTGAGCATCACTGTCACGAAATGTAGAAACGACATAGTTCAACGGCAGTTGGGGGTCGGTGAACACACCCTCTGTTGCTCCAGGCAGAGTGATGTGAAACTTCGCCAGCAGAAGGAATCCGAAGCGAGCACCCTCTATCCCATGTAGCCTCTTCCTTACATCCCCAAAGGTAGCTCTTCTCTTCACCTCAGCAGCAGTCAGATCTGGGAATATATATATGGGTCGCCCATTGAAAAAGAGAGACTTTAATTGACGAGCTTGGTGGAGGATGAGTTCGTGAACATGAAAGTAGTGTACTCTGATGACAAAAGGCCTTGGAGGCTGGTTGGGCTTCGGTTTAGCTTGCAAAGACCTGTGGGCTGGATCGAGCAAAGGTTTCTCATCCAGTTTAAGCACCCTATGCAGGAGATTGGAAACGAATTCTGTCACCGAAGCACCTTCTTGTTCTTCAGGGACTCCAACTGGTCTAATGTTATTTCTCCAGGATCTGTTCTCTAGGTCTTCACACTTCGCTTGAAGTTCTTTAACTTGGCTTTGGAGTTCAGACATTTTGACCTCAATAGCAGATACAGAGTCACAGGCTACTGTAGCTGAAGTTTCAAGTTCCTTCAGATGCCCTTCTTGGGAATCTACTGTTTTCTGTAGGTTAGTTACTGCCGAGGTTAACTCTTCTCTGACAGACGCAATGTCAGCCTGCACTCCTCCAACAGCCAGTTCAATTTTCAAGCAAATGTCAGATTTAAGCGAGTCTAAGGCTTTGATTAACATGCTAGCTTTTAGCTCGGTGCAGTCTTGAGGATCTTTAGCTGAAGAACTAGCCCTGCCAGCACGTG
The DNA here is from genome assembly GCA_037832545.1 of Rhabdalestes septentrionalis. Taxonomy (NCBI): domain Eukaryota; kingdom Metazoa; phylum Chordata; class Actinopteri; order Characiformes; family Alestidae; genus Rhabdalestes; species Rhabdalestes septentrionalis. Next base: position 4,271 of record JBBMFX010046894.1, read on the forward strand.
TAGACCTGTTAGTCGATGGTTTACCAGCCAGACACATCTTCGAACCCCCGTCAAATGGGCCACTATAAGCCTGAGTGCTTTATAAACCCAAATTTAGCATTTAGCCAAGGATTGACAACAAATTAATCTGTTTTAAACCAAAATAAAATATGAGCCTCGTGGAGCTTGCCAAAGGAACGTCTACATAGTTATTGTGCAACAGTGCCCCCTCATATTGCAAACATTTTTAGAAGTTATCTTGTGTGTATCATTGAGCTGATGCCCATATTATGCAATCTGGGTGCTTATGAGCATTTATTACATAAATAAAATAAATAGCCTGAGATGGCACCTCAAAATTTATTGTCACTTTTTTATTTCTTCTTTCCAGAGATATTTAAAAAATTGAAGAAAAAAAAATTTCAAAAAAGAAATGTCAAAGTTGAAAATGTACAGATTTTATGGAATGACACGTCCTATTCTGTACCGAACAAGTGAGTTTCCAGTTGACCTAAGCTTATAACCCATTTCCTGCCAAGAACTTGCCATACATTGCAAATCAATGTGCATATAATCAAAGTTCCAATGTGAATTTAATCATTTATAAATGTTTTGGTCCAAACAAGTAAAGGGGTTATAGAAATGTTTTATTTCTACATTACCTTCCAGATTTTTTGTTCTTTTAATTCCCCTAGGCTAAATGCATTGTTGACTCCCCCACTATTTCCAGTTAAATGCTTTAATAATATAGTCCAGCTTGGGAATCAACCAAGTTTCCTGTACACAGATTACAATGGGTTTTACAATTTAATTGTCATCATATTTGTTAAACTCCTGACTATTTGCTACTAAGCTCCTCACGTTCCAAAAAATAACCAAGAACATTATCCTGAGCCAACCCATTCGTCGGATTGTTGTACCTCTTCATTGAAATTATCCTGACTGATACCCACATAAGTTCTTTAATACTCAAAAAGCTCTAAAGCAGATTTAACTATAATGTTAAATCTCTCTGATGCTGAGCAAATGATGATCTCTGCCATAAATAAAACAAAGTTACTTTTAGACACAACCAATGTTTCCTTATAAATTTTGTCACTTTGTACAATTAGCTACCCCATGTCTTCTCTCTTTCACAGCTGAGTCTAGAGCGGACACTGTCATTTTAACCATCTCAGTTGATTCTGCATCTCAGTTGCTTCTGCATAGGATCGCCCTTGCATGACTTTGAGCCGCTGTACTTCCTGCATTTACTTGCTCTCTTCACAGCCCCTGTATGCTGAGCTGTGTTCTCCTTCACAATTACTGCATTTAAGTTTTGCATCCTTGTCGCACTGCTCATATTCAGGCTCTCCACTGCATTTACTGCATCCTTGTTTCCCCTTACATACTGCAGCTGTCTGGACTCTTGACTCTTAAAGAATCTAAGTGGAGGTGAAATATACATCTTGACATCATAAGTCCTGTATACTATGAATACTCTTTCAGGTAATTTTATTTCATCAAAGGTTAAAACAATTGATAGATTATCAGTACACAGGAAATACGGCAGAGTCGTTTTTCCAGAGTTAATTTTTTTTACTCAAAAATAGTTGTTTTTGCTCTATTTTGAGTATACTGAGTATAACGTGTCAGTAGAATGAGAGCTAATTTACAGAGTAAATGTGACTCCTTCACTAACTGTTCTCGATGCAAAGTTTTGGTGATCCGACTTTACAGTTAACGTTAGTCACGATGGCAACAGACATTTTCTGCTTTGGATCTGAAAGAGAACGTGCCCTGAACAAATTTAGAGTTAGTCAACTTTAAAGCAAATACTTAATATATAAATTACTAACGTTAATTGGCATCAGTGAAACTAGCTAACTAGCAAAACTATTGTGACAAGCGCTCGCGTTGTGCACCTCATGTACTTGACTCAGTATAGAGTTAAATAAGTGGATTGCTGGAGGCCATTTTGATGTGCATTATCTCTGTTTGAACGATAACTGGGAACGTAAGGTACTTTCAGCATTTACAGGGGCTAAGTTAGTACGGCGTGTTTTTCTGTCAGGCTGTGCAATGTCGATGTTTCAATTCAATTTCATTTTTTTGCCACCGCGGAGCAGCTTATGATAACTTGTTTCTCTACTAACTGTTCTCCTCCCAATGTTTAGTTTATCAAACACTGCTGTTAGTCAAGGCCATCGACTGCTGCTGCTTTGGGTTTAGAACATTAGCTGTTATCAACTGGTTGTCCAGCAAACTATTATGATAAAGGGCTCCAAACGCTACATGTACTTGACTCGATATAGAGTTAACGTTAGTTGTATTGGATTGCACGTCTTTTTTTTTTTATAGGAACGCAATTTATTTTCAGCGGTTACAGGGTCTAGTCAGTGATTTTTATCTACCTCTGAATCTAGAATGTTGGTGTTACTTTTTCAAAAAATGTTAAGTTCAATTTTTACAGACATTCACATGAGAAACAGTTCTGAAAAGAGCTATTGAGCACTCTACCTTAAGATAAATATTGGACAGTTATAACTTATAAACACATTAGTGAACAAAGATTATTCATGTTGTGTAGTGTACTAATGCATGTTCTTTTCTTCATCTGACTGAGTGTTATCCTTGTGTTTTACTTTGTCTTTTTGGTTCCTTCAGGATGCAAAGCAACAATGTTGTCAGGGTGAAGTTCAAAGACAGCAAGAAATATATTTTTTCTTCAAAACCTTTTCAGACGTTTTTGGAATGTGGTAAGAGATAAACTTTAACATTGTTAACATCATTAATACTTTTTTTTATTAGTAATATATTCATTGCATGATTGTATCTTTGCCATTGGTTTATTTTCCTTTAGTTGCAAAGAAATTTGATCTTCCTACAATGAATGTTAAAGTCTTTGATGACACGAAGACAGAAGTTGATGAGGAAACATTTGAACGACCAGATCTTGGTGTCCTGGAAATTTTCCTCCCAGGCACAGCAAGCCTTGATGGTAAGTTGTTTAAAATGCTTATCAAGTCTGTTTATTCTGAGCATATCACCAATTTACCTATTTGCACAGTAGATTTGCTAATATTTTTATTGGATTAATGCCCAATAAATGAATATTATCCTATCAAAGTGGCATGAACAGATAATCAGACGATTTATATGGTTTATATTTAAGATTCTTTAAGCTCAAGCTCATTAGGAGATACTGAGGGCACATCAGAGTCTGATGATGTGGCAATGTTGATTAGAAGGCCTCCTGAAAAAATGAAGCTGAGGAATGTCGCCTTGCCCCAAGTAAGGATCACTAATCTTGTCTCAGAATTACATCTACATAAAATGATTTAAAATAAAAAAATATTTGGAACTATACACTTGTTAGTTGTTCATTTCTCAACTCTGCTCACTGCCTCATTCCCCCTGCAAATGATTGAAGATATTCTAAAGAACAGCCCTGGAGGCGAAAGGATCATAAAAGAATATGCTCTAAAAGTTTGTCAGATTTTGAAGTTTTGAAGTTTGAAGATGTGACATGGTGAAAATCTTTGTAGCACATTTGACAAATAAACATGGGTCGGTTGTTCGTACAGTACTTTGTAAATTGATGTTGATGATGATTTGGGTTAAAATTTGTTTTTGGGTTGTGTGTGTAGAACAAGCCCTTCCAGACGAATGAAGGAAGAATTTGCAAAGGGAATCGTCTCCCTATTCCCAAACTTGGCTGACCCCAGGAGCAAGCTTAGTTTTTTTATCTTTAGTCAATGCTTTTATTAGCTGTGGCTAATATTTATTAGGTTCTATTAACATTTTTTAATTTTTCAAATGAATAAACTAGCAAACTTGTCTTTGAAGTATTCGTTTGTTCTAAATTGGTCTGTCATTAAATCATATTGTGAACAAAGTCACGTTACATATTATCTATACACTATATAATTGCGTTCTTTTTTTGTGTAATCATTTTTTGTGTGATCATCATCATTGGGCAAATTTATACATCACTCTGGGATATATGCAGGTCTTACATGTTATTTGCTGAATTGTTATTTCCGGAATTTAATTTTGGTTTGAATGTATTGTGCTTCGGAATAAAAAGAAACTACAAATGTGGTTTTCATATTGGCCTACTGCTAACAGACATGCGTACAAAGAAGACAGCTGCTTGACTGATGACCGTCAGTGTCAGGAAGCAATTGCCCTGATGAAGCATTTAGCTGATGAGGCAGTGGTGAAGGAAAGGATGAGGTTAACACTGGCCTCTCGCCAGAAGCTGCTGAATGACCCTGAAGCGTCAACTGATATTCTATCAATTTTCCCACAATTCCTGGATATACCAGGCTTAATATGTTAGACTTAAATTAATTCAACATAAATCATACAAATATGAAATACAATGCTGTTGGTGCTCTACAGTAACACAGACTCATTAGGAAAGGACGTCAAAGGTTATTGCACAGAGCCGTGGCCTTACACTGACTTGTGAGCTCCAAGACCTCATCCAAAATGCTGAAGCCACTGTTGAAGTTGAAGAAAGTAACTATATTTTGGTATACCTTACATTTTTAAAGAGGAAGTTATGCATTCAGGACAAGTATTCATGCTCACAAATTAACCCATTACACATGCATGATTCATATGCAACACAGATTTGTGATGGGTAAATAGAATTAAAATTACCTGTGTCTCTAACATTCTTACTCAGAACGTTTAACAAGTGCCTAGGATACAGGAGTTGCAGATTTAGAGTTTGAAATTGTTTTCATTTAGGACTCTGAAATACAAAAGCATGGTTGCTTTGTTGTAGATGAAGCTTAAGTGTATGACCTCAAAATGATTTCAATATCTGTAGAGGTTTCACCTAAATTCATCCACTAATTCATCATCTGTTGTCATTAAGACTAGGCCACAAATTTACTAAATGTACTGAATCTGTGTGCAGTATAAACTAAAGTACTGGAGTGGTTAATGTATTTATACTGATCATCTTCCAAGTTAAGATGTGTCAAGTTAAAGTAGGAGGTTATGCTCAACCCCTTTTACCTAAAAAACAAATAAATTGTTTTCTGTGTCTCTAGGTTGGGACAGTGACATGTCTTCCATTCTGATGCTGGTTCACCTTTTGCCACACTCAAGTCAAGGCTGCAAAAGACCGGGAAAGATCTCAGCAAGACAGGCATGTGATCGCCATGTGAAATTCATCAAGGCAAAGCTATTGATTGATGTTCAATCACCATCTTACTTTGAACTTGCTTATTTCTCAAACTTACTTAATTATCTTAAATATCACTTGTCCTCAAATTGTTGGTCTTGTGCTACTGTTTTCTATTTAGCACATACTTAATACTGTGTAATTCAGAAACTTTGGTGGAAGACCTCACTTTATCTTTATTCATGCTGTATATCAAGTTTAACTGTTGTCACATTGGAACTACTGTGTTCATTCTTTCAGAGACTGGCACCAGTATCCAAGGGCACTTGGATAGCATTGGAGAGAGTCTGCAGCCGTATCTACTTGCTGCTGGGCCAATGAGAAGTAGGGTCCATTCTTGGTTTATTGTAATTGACCAACATGCGTTACCCTGTAAGGCTTCGAATTCACTGGCCTGTGTTGATGAGCTTTTCAAAGCTCACTATGACTTTGGTACCTCATACTGTCAGGAATTGACCAATGTGTATAGCTTTCTGCAAACAACTGTCTATGATATAAATGTTGAAACCACCAAGGTGAATCCCAGAGTGGCTGAGTTGAGAGCTAGAATGCTCCAGTGAGCAGATGATGAATTGTTTCATTTGTAAAAAGAGGCATGCTAATGCCAATGCCCTTATAAAGCACTTTGTTATTTCATGGCCTTTGTTCAGGAAAAAGTTAAAATGTGCTCAAAGAGGTTGTTTACATGTTTACCATAGTTTTTCTGGATTATGAAAGCATCTCAGCAAGTGTTGTGCAATTGACAGTTCATACCTCGATTCTGGTGAAAGCTCATCCACCCCAACTCCATTTCATTAGATGATGTCGGTGTTTTACCAAACGAAAATTCACCTTGTGAATCTGTGGTCCGAAAAAATATAAATAGTTGTGCAACAGTGGTAGCTGAACTTAAATTTGCTGGTGTCACAGAGACCACTATTAACTATGTTGTTGGTGCTCTAGAAGAAGTGATTGGAAACATTCATTGTGAAACTCAAGAAAATTTTAAAAACAGCCTATCTTTAGAAGAGCCCATAAAAAGTGCTGCTGAGTCTCAAATTGATCAGAATTGATCAAAAAATGCTAAATTATTTTGCAGCATTAAACACTGAGAGCAAGAGAAATGGGGCCAAGTAGAACCTGTTGAATATGTTCTTGGAACAAGATTTGCGACACGGAGAAACAGAACAACTGGAACTTTTGCCCAAACAATTGTTAAGGATAAATTTGTATATATTCCAATTCTTGAGACATTACAGTCCATTTATAAGCACCCTAACATTACAGTTATAATGGTGAGATTCACAACAAAGACCAGATTGTCTTTATGGCATACAGGATGGAGAGTCATGCACTCTTCTCAAAACAAAAACATGCAATTAAAATACAGCTATTTTTTTATGAATTTGAATGTGCAGCTCCCCTTGAATCAAAACGGGGAATACATAAGTTAGGAGCTATCTATTTTAGCCTTAGAAATATTTCCCCTAAATACAACTAGAGTTTGCTAAATATACATTTAGTCGCTTTATTTCATGCACAAGCTATCAAAACATATGTGTTGGATAAAATACTAGAGCCACTTGTCTCAACACTGGAAACCATTGGAATTCAGGTTCCTTTGTTTGATCCTAAAGTTTATGGAACCATTGTCCAAGTTACTGTTAACAACCTTGGTATCCATTCTTTGTTTGGTTTTGTGGAATAATTTAGTGCTAGGTACCGTTGCCACCTTTGCCTGCTAGAGAAAGAAGACTTTCAGACAGTGTTCAGTGAAGATAGTCCAAAGATGTCAATGTCAAAGAACTTCATGCTGAACACTGCCGGGCAATGCAGAGCAATCCCAGCCTACCTTATGTTATGGCAGTAAAAAAGTAGAGATGTTCCGATACCATTTTTCCCCTCCCGATACCGATTCCGATACTTGGGCTCAGGGTATCTGCCGA
>JBBMFX010046905.1:0-11356 GCA_037832545.1 Rhabdalestes septentrionalis
AGAGAGAGAGAGAGAGAGAGAGAGAGAGAGAGAGAGAGAGAGAGAGAGAGAGAGAGAGATAGAGAGTCCTCCTACCCTGCTTCTACATAAAGGCACGTACACTTCCTTGTGTAATTGCCTGTCCTTTGTGACTTCATGAAAAGAAGCTTAACTATGTGTCACAGGTGTGAACTGTTTTTATCAAACTGCCTGAAATCTAAACCCTGAGCTACACAAGGAGCTGATTATCTAATATGAACTGAATCACATCCTGCATCTCAGTTCAGACGCTGTGCACTAAATTCTCACACTGTGACCGAACTGTAGCAGTGCACGTCGGCACATCAAGTAAAAAAAAAAAACTAACCATCCTTTTGGATGTTTTGATATTTTGTGTACCATAACATGTCTGTATTTAATTAATTAGCTTCACTTAATGGATTGATTATAAAGTATAACTTTGCAACTTGCTACACACAGCCTGCCATTCCTATTATGGATGGATAGTTGTTATTGTTAATTCCAAGATATGCTGAAACGTTTTTATATTAAGCCAATTACAAACTACAACACAATATCATACCTTCTTCTTGTCCATTCTTTATGGTGAAACTATTTAAGGTGTTAAGATGATCTTATTTCATACTAGCAAGGAAGTAATCTGACCGTGCTTCAAGGGATGTAATTGGCTAAATGTTAAGTGATATTTCCTTTTAATACTTTATTGTCCTTGACTAATAAAGGACAATAAAATTGATTATTAAAATGCATGAATAAGCCATTTGACTTTAGTAAATTCTTGAGTGTATCTGAGATAAACTGCTATTATTTTACAGATTCAGGGTTTTGATGACATGGATGAGTTGCAAACTTATAAAGATCTAAAACCTCATGTTTTCCCAGCAGTGAAGCTGATGAGTAAGAAGATGTGCCAAGACATTCCTTCAGCACAATTCCTGTAAAGCTTATGCTAGTGAGTTTTCAGACCTCCAGCGCTTCACCCATGTTTATTCATGTGACTAAAATATTTTTGAGACTATGATAACCTTGTGTAATTTGCATAAACATTTAGATATTTAAATCGCAAAGAACACAAAATGCGCGTACTTAGAGAAAACTTTTCTGCTTGCACTAGTTTCAAGAAGTCAGGCTGTGTGTGCCCTCATGAGAGTGCCGTTTGTTTGCTTTTCTCTTCTATTTCTCTTTTGCATTAATTCTCAGCTCTCTCTAACTGGTGAATACCACCAACGGTTTATCACTCTTAAATCACCAAAACTGAGCTCATTTTGGGACAAAAACATTTTGGGACACTCTGCACAAACTATGGCTGATTAGGGAACCAAAAGTAGTACTTAGCACCTTTAAGGAAACTACCTCAGAAGTTCCTGTTTTGAGACACAGCTACAGTATTTAGACAGTACTGAGGGCAGTCTTCTAAAGATTGAACTTTTCTTCCCTTTATCTTATCGTTTCTTACCATTGGCCTTTCTCTTTCTCTCGTGTTCAAAAGTGATGACACAAACCTGAGTCATGCCTGACCTCTGCTTTGTCTTGTGACACTGAAATGCCGCTTTCTGGTGGCGTCACGTGTTTTGGGATAAATCGGCTGTATCTCGTGGGCAGGACGTCCTAACTCATCCTTGCCGCTCTCACATGACAGCACACAATTTACAGGAAGCCCAGAGTGCGAGGCTTCAAGTTGATAACTGTAGGCCCGCCTCTCTTCCCTTCAGCAAACACTGAAAGGTCCTTTGAGGTGTCTCGCCTGAACCCTCCAGAGTAGACGTTCTTAGCAAAGTCATGACCAATGGGAACACCTTCAGCTGCTTCTCTATGCCTGCTGCTGTGACTTTAACCTCGCAGAGTTCAGCCATTCACTCTGCCTTTCAACACTAACCAGAACTCGGGGTGGTATATCCCCCACCCACACACACACAGTGTAGAAAATATCACACAGCCAGTCTGTCTGACAAAAATGGCAGATAATTTTAAACTGATAAAAGTGATGCAATCTATTTACATGATTCAAACACATATCATTTCCATATGAATAAGATGTATTAACACAGGTTTCAGTAAAAGGGAGCAGACTGAAAGATAAAAGTGTTCTGACATATTATATTCATATGAAAATTCAGAGGAAAGCCTGCATGCTAAAATAAAATCATAAACCATTCTTATTGGGCACATTTAAATACATCTTGCCTCATTCAACAGTAATCACAATAGAAACAGACCAAACCACTGTTTGTTTTTCAAGTGAAGTACATGGCACAGATTGAAAAGGCAGCCAGTACGTAATTCCATAACAATCAGCAGTGTAATTTGTGCCATGTGGCATTCTAGAGCATCCAGATGTATCGCCACTCATTATGGGGGAAACAGATGCAGAGTTATGGAGAAAGGGATTGGTAAGGTAATCTATTAATATGTGGCGCGGAGTGTCATTCAGCTGATGGGTTATTGATTGATGCTGTCTGAGTGATTGTGTTGGAGTGAGTGAGTGCTGGCAGGCTGACGTCGATGGAGCGCTGTCTTACATAACACACACCACGCGGCCTGAACCCCCCTGCACTCCGACACACACACACTCACACACTCACATATACATAAAAACACACTCATACTCACACTCACACACACCATACCGCCCAAAACCCCCCTGACCCACACACTCACATACTTACACTCACACACACAACACACACATACACACACACACTTGAATACACTGTCAAACCATAGCCTACACACACACAAACACACTCACAACAAACAGTCTGACACACACACAAACACATTCTCACCCCATAGACTGAATCACACAGAAACACACAGCCATACACACACGCAACAAAGTCTGCCCAACCCCAACTCATATCCTGACCCACACACAAACACAAATACAAAACAGCATTAACCAAACACCCACACTTCACCCCACCCCACCCCACCCCCACACACACAGTATTAAGGGTTAAACAGAAAGAACATGAAGGCCTTACAAAGTACATCTCACACACACACAGTTTGGCCCGCACAGGCACAAGCAAAAACAAAACAGTCTGACACTCACAAACACACTCTACCTAACCTGGCCCACACACCCGTCACAGCCTGACCCCCACCCCCACCACCTCCCTCCCACAAGGGCCAATCACCTCTCACTGAAAGCTTGCATAAATTACCTTAGTGCACAGATTGAGAGAAGTGACACATGCATTCAGAAAGGAAGACATAGTGCAACTATAGTTTTCTAAATATAATACAGTAGTATAGCCAATGGCTTTTATCATAGCCACATATGCCGAAGCCACCAAGCAGCCATCCTTTTTTTCCCTCTAACAAAATCACTGGCTCGGTATGAAATTGTATTTAGACCCACCACTTGAAGCTCTGCAATAATGTGCTGTGTAACAAAGGCCTGTAATATTTTTAATGAAGGCTTTTCGACCTAGAATTTGCAAGTAGTCATCTCAAGTGGTCCCATAAACATTCATTCACGTTTCAGTGATGATGATAATAGAACAGAAAGTGAAATAAAATGAAATTCTAAATTTATCAAATGATTGCAGGATTTAAGTGCGTAAATATGCATTTACTGGATATAGGCTTGGTTTAGTAGTCAGTTTAATTTAAACATGGCCTTTGTCAAACCCAAAGATGCTTACCATGATAAAAAAAAAATCGGTAGTAAACAAAACAACCCACATTCATACACACACACACATCTACCCATCAATGTGCAGTATGGGCCAATGCTAAAACTGCACAGACACCTTTAAAAAGCTCCTGCATTCATTTAAAAGGGTTTTCCTCATGGGGACCTGCTTTTTGGTTCCCATGATGTGTAAACACACACACATACAAATTCACTCATAGCGTAGAGTCACTCGTCTAGCCTGGAAAGAGTCCTTAGTTGCATAAAAATATTTCTCCAAGCCTGGAAAGACCCATTGACACTTGTACAAGCAGCTGACCTGGGGAACCTCTTAACTGTGAGGCAGAGTTGCTCAGATGGCCGGCACAGGAAGTCTCATAGTTGCACTGAAGAGACAACTGGCTCACAAATCCATACAGCTGGAATAAAGCATCATTCAGGTGATTGGCTCGCGAAACCTCACAGCTGGAATGAAGAGTCACTCTGGCGACTAGCTTGAGAAGACTTGCAACTGGAATAACGAGTGACTTAGGCGACTGGCCCAGAAAGCCTCACAGCTGGAATGAAGAGTCACTGGCTCAGGTGACTAGCCCAGGAAGCTTTTCAGCTGGAATGAAAAGTCACACAGGCGACTGGAAGCCCAGGAATTCTTACAATCATGATGAAGAGTCACTCGGGCAGCTGCCATGGGAAAACCCTCAGGTGGGGTGAAGAGCTACTCAAGCGGTTGACCTGGGAAGTTGTTGGGCTGGAATGAACAGCTGGCTTTGGAAGCCTTGCAGCTGAGATCCAGAGCCACTGGGAAGCCTCTGAACCACAAAGAAAATCACTGTTAGCTGCTCTTTTACCAGTGGGAAAGATCAAAGTGTACACATACACAATAAAACAGCACAAATCACAAAACAGAAATAATATTTCTAAGAAGGATATCAAGCAGAAATGAATGTGCCACATAAAGAAAAACAAGAAAACACACTTTAGCAAACTGATTGATTGCTGGTCAATAAAAGGACCAGAAACATACTTTTAATTTGCAGATATTTTTAAGGTTCTTTTGGTATGCGTTTCACTGCTGCCACTCCTGGAATCTTCCACAAACAACCTCTATCTTTCCCCAAAAACCGCTGTGCTCTGTTCTAATGTCACAGCTGCCTTAGGTTACACCAGTGGTTTTCTTCAGTGCCTCTGTGATCTGTTATTACTTCATTTTGTCTGGTAATTATGAAGCTTTTTGGGACATTAATCATGTGTGCAGGGCAGGAAAAGCCCCAAAACAGACAACTGAAGTTCCGCCAGCTAACAAAAACTTTCTCAATGTTGTGCTCCAGTAGTGAACAGTGTCCCCAGACATTTTTCTGGCAGACCAATCAGTATATTCTGATGAGCTATGGGGCATGCTCAGTTAATGATGATGAGGTTTCTTGATTTCTGTCCTTTGAATTTGTGTGTTTAATTGCAAACCTAACCGCCCCAGAGCTCATCAGGCCATGCTGACTGTTCCCGGCTTAAAATCGCTGGATGAATATTTCCCTATTGGACATAGAGCGCTATATAACTGAATTCAAGGACGAGAATTAACTCCTGATGTTCCTTAATGTTTTTTGGGGTTTCTTTCTTTCCTTCTTTCTTTCACTACTTTTGGTTGAAAGTCACAACACGTAGCTAACCCCTACTCCAAAAAACATCACTTTCAATCCATGGAAGCAGCCAGTGCAAATTTTCCTATGATTTGATCACACAAGACAGATGCTAATGAACAGGTTGAAATATACTAATATATTATTGTGAAATATATTTTGTACATTTATCAATATATTGAAATGTATTATATACACATATGTATTTTATATTGCACAATAGATATAGTTGATATTATAGTTTTCTTTTATTTGGTATACTGCTTGTCAGGGTCCTGGTAGCTTCTCGTCCTCCCCATGACTTGTCAATATGTATCCCCCTCCCTCTTTCCTGTTTGATATCCTTTTGCATAGGAGGTAGATTGGTTAGATAAAAATCAATCTGAGAAATATTAACATTCAAAAGTGTCATCCATAAGTTTATTTGTCCTCATCTTATTTCTATATTTATTTTATGTACTGTATTTTTGTACTTTTTATGTCTCTTTGTCCTGCCAAATGTATGGGACCAGCCTCACAATGAATTCCAGCTATGCTTACCTAGGCTAGCTAAACTAGCTGGGCCACTATGTTTGGAGGTGTAAATGTTTGGAGGACCAACATTTTCGTTTTTTATATGGTTTGTGCAGGTGTGTCATTTTAGTATTTCTCTTAATTTCATGCTTTTTCCCATTTGATATTCTTTTGGATATAGGAGTCAGAGACGTAAATCTGTGGACCAGTGTAAGTAAGTAAGTGAGGTTTGGCATGATATGTGAACGTCAACTGTAATGAAACAAAGCTTTTGTCTTTTTGGGGGAGACCAAAACAAGCTGAAAATTCTTTAACTCATGCAAACGCTCATTTTCTGTATCATACCTTGCCAAGATTTTCATGACCTTCTTCATTTTTACTGTCAAGGCTTTCAGGGGGATGCAGTCTGTCTGGGGTGTCTCTGACCTCCCCAAGTCCTCCTGTGTTTTGCACCCTGGTTTAATGTGTCTTCACTGGATTTATACACATATTGCACATCCTTGTGTATTCACCACCCTACACCTTCCTTTATCAGTCTGATGGGAAACAGACCTCTGCATGATGTTTTTTGTTCTGCACAGCATGTTGAAAACAGTTTGTTGAATGTGAGTAGAATAATGTTTGCATATTTAGCCGCAATGCAGCTTGTTTCCATTGGACTTCTTTGCAATAAAAATCATCAAAACCAAACATACAAATTCTGGTTTCACTTACCTTTTGGTTTATTTCTGTGTCACAGCTTGTGAACCTTTGGCTTCTCTAACGTCCTTATAACATGATTATTATTATTTTTTTATTATTATAGAACGATGACCATTGCATCGGGTCGTGTTTTTCGGTCATATAAAGCTGTCTGAGCACATTCCATTTAGAACAGCAGCAGCCCTTTCTGGTCTTCCCTCCCTCTAAGCTCGAAAAAGGCATCTTTGCTTTTAAAATCACTCTCAGCTCATCCACAGTCCAGCACCACCTCTGTGCCGCAGTGCTGCTTGTGTGTGTGTGTTTTTTTTAATAAGCGCGTAAGGGAAAACGGCGATGACAGTTTATGCATAAATGTGTTATTTCTGCGATGCTAGAATGTTTTTCATCAAAAAAATCTTTTGGATGGAAATGCAGCTATCAAGTCTCCTGGAGCCAGATGTGAACTGAAAAATGAATCAAAAGTTAAAGAGTTTCACTCAAAATGTGAAGTTGCTTGTAAACAAGATGTCCTTGCTATCACATAACATGTTGTTCAATGTGGGTCTTTGTTTTGTTGAATCCCATTTTGAGGTGTCGCCTGCCCCTATGCATCACATTTGGGATGTAAGTCAAGGTAAGTTCAAGGTAGCACCAAGCAACAAATTCCAGATTCTTTAATTGTCGTGTCATTTCTCGGATGTAAACCAGAGGTGGCATACTACAGTTCCTGAATGCAGTCAAGTGCTTTATCACCCGATAAAGGCACTGTTATCTCTTTGCTTTGCTATCGACTAACAACCTTGGTGTTTTAGGTTCGATCCCAGTTGGGCAGTGTGTGAAATGGATTTTGTATCTGAAGCCTGTTGAACATCCACTGAACAGACCCGTTGTTTCTTTTCATAGATAAACTAAATTTGAAAACCTTCTTTGCTTGGATACAATGATGGCTACAATTATGACCATGAACCAGTTTCATTCTGAACATTTTAGACATTGTAATTCAAATGTGTTTTGCAAGGCATTGTAGGATGCACTTCCCCCTCTCACAATGGATTAGACTCCCACTTCCACTTGAGAAAACCCCAGTCTGTCTGCTCCTATTGTTTCTTACATACAGAAAAAAAATTCTAACATAACCTTCAAGATAATAATCTTTCATCTCATCATCATGAATTGATTGCAAACATTGAGGGTCAGATGTACGGGCCAGTGCTAAATGTACCTCCATGTGACTAACAATGTGTTTGGATTGAACGTTGTAGACTGCGTCTGAGCAAACCGTGTGTAGAACCCCCTCTCTCCCACAGCTAACTGCGTAAAAGGTTTAAAAGTTACAGTTCAATTATAGTCATCAGCAAGCTCCAGACAAAAAGGAACATGAAAGTTATGGTAAAATATAGCTTTTTCCACCAAAACATTACCCAGAGGTTCAACTTCACCTAAGAAAACAGAGTTTGTGAAGTAAAAGCGCAGCAACATGCAGCCACATCACAGCAAATTCTGTGTTGTATTTTCATACATGTATGTCAGACCCATCAAGCCCAACTCTCCACTGTGGCCACCACAATTGGAAAGTTAAGTGTCTCAGCAACACGTCTATTGAGTCTCAATTGCTAATTTACACCTGGTGTAAAAGTGCAGGGAAAGTAGTGGATAACCAACAGCCAGGAACCGCTAAACTTTAGAGCAGAACACAATCAGCTGTACATGTAATGTCTCATCAATGCATATGAATGAGGAGAAAACTTCACATTCTTCTGTAAGCAAAGCCCATAAACTGTTCATGTTTGAACCTTAAATTGGTACAAAAGGTTTGGAACCTCAATAACTGACTGTCACTCACCTACACGTTGTGATTAATGATTTTTTTTGTCTTGAAGGTTCTCCCAGGCCTGGTCCACATGTTCATTGGTATTTTTAGAACATGGTGTAATTTTCCTTTGTCCTTAAAAATCTTATTTCTGTCTGTTTCATTCACAGTTAAAATGGGGATATTTCCAGGGACAACTCCAGCTATGGGCAGGTCAATGAAGACTGAGACTGTCCCAGTCACAGAACCTTCTGGTCACCCAATAAGTTTGGCTATATGGTTCAATTACTTGAGCGCATTAGACCTCTAAATCCAAAGCGAAAGTTAAGAAGCACATTCATGTAACAAATATATCTCAGCTTATTAGCTGAGGTACAGGAAAAATGTGTATAATTTATTTATATGTCCTTAACCTTTAATGAGGAGATGCACGGAAATAACAATGCTTGTCTGAAAGTGAATTAAAAAACTGGCAAGAAATGAAACACTTCACATTTAAATAAACTGATAGCATGAAGGTCACAGTATGTGCTGTAGAATCCAGAATCTTCGACAACAGAGTATGTCTCATCATCCAAGGCCAGCCCTTTTGGCTTTTCCTATTTTTTTTACTGATTTGTGTGGTCAGTGTGTTTGCAGGGACTTTCTGTTTCCGTTTGCTGCAAATGGAGTGTTTTTTTTATCGATAAGTGGAATCAAACCTGCAGTATGAATACCATTTGTACCCCCATTTGACCCTCAGTATGAACAGTGATTACAAATCCCTGATCTAATGCTCCCTTAGAAACCATAACACAGCTCCACATAGCCGATATTTTCAATGTTTATCTTCTGCTTGACCAGCAGCTGAAGGAAAGCAAAGGAAACAAACAGCACTTCTTAATCACAACTGATCTTTTTCATTACTGTTATACATTTCTTATAATCATTTTTAATATCATATCTATTAAAAAAACACTCATTGATACTCCATTTCCATTTGACAAATGTATATTTCTCACCATTGATTTGACAGTAGTCCCAATATAAAACAGAACATTTGAGCGGTGTACAATTTATACACGTCATTACAAAAATTTCATTATTAAATTATAAGGGAGAGAGCGTGGATAGAAATTACAAAACTTCTAGTTTAAAGTGACAGGCTATGTCTGAGCTCAAGGTAAAACACATGCCAGCCTTTCGCACTTTCACACCCGCATCTGCTCGCACGCGACACCGAATACATTTTAAAGAAGCTCATAAAGCAGACGAACCGAGAAAACCCATAAAAACATTGTTTCATACAGTATGCCCTAAATGCCATCACAAACAGTGCTGACATCCTAAGCTCATGCACTCAAGTCTTTGTCACCTTTCCCTTAAGCAAGTATGTACACACACAGACACACACATACATACACCCACCCACACACACACACACACACACACACACATCATGTTGATTTGGAGTTGATGCGATGAAGGTGAAGTGTAGTGTCCATGACCTCTCTGTTAATGCTGAGCGAGTAGCGAGAAGGTTATGTAAACAAATAGAAGCTGTCCTCGAATCACAGCACAGATAGAGGTTTGCAAAGAAGAATAGAGAACCCAAAGTTTCGAAATCCAGTTTTAAGCAGCAGAGATAAGGGGCTTATCAGAAAGTCATTTGGAATATTAATAGCTCCGATACACAAGATTGCTGAGGCATGGCGTTAAATAACGAAGAACATGTGGTCACACTTCATCTGAAGACTTCTACAGGGACTTCATAACGCAGGCATAAGGACAGTAAAGAAAAAGCAAATTCATGCATGAACACAGCACAGCACACCATGTGAAAATCTTTCTCTGCATTTTACCCATTCACTGAGTGAAGCAGGGGGCTGCCTCTAAAGAGGGGCACCAGGGGAGCAGTGTGTGGGGACAGTAACTTGCTCAATGGGTACCTCAGGGGTGACACTAGCAGTTGGCATTCAAAAACACAACCTTTTGATTGCAGAGCCAATTCCCTAACCAGTAGGCCACCCAGCTGCCCTTAAAAAGCAGTAAATGTTGTAATAAGCAGTTAATGACACATTAATAAAACAAGCCTGCCGCTAAGATGGGCTCAGATAATTGATGGATGAAAATCTGAGTATTTCTAAGCAGTTTATGCCAGTAATCAAGACATAAGATGTAGCAATGACTTTGCTATTAAGAGTCATTCCCAGGTTCTTGAACTTCTAAGATCAAGGCCTAGCCAAAAGCATCATTTATTATTAATTATGGTTTTGAATTTGATGCCTGCCCTAGAACATCACAGATTTTTTTAATACATATTTTCTCACATGCATAAATACACTAACTCCCATACAAAAGATTTGTACACAGAAAGGGGGCCAAAGGTTCTTTAAGCGATTTTTGATTCCCCAAAGGACATTGTTTAAGATGCTGAATGTTCACATAATATAAAGGCCTATGATCTGTACCTACTTAAGGAGTTTTCAGGAACCATTACATTATATGGAGGTTAAAAAAGGTTATTTACACTCTTACAAAACCCTTTTACTTAAACAACAAAATCCCCCCCAAAATAATAATAACATTACAAAACAAAAAAGCTGTGATCAGAACATGTAGTTTAACTTAAGCAGAAATACAAGCATGGCAAAAAAAGAACATCATTTCTAAAACACAGTTTATATTTATTGACTGTTTGTGCAGAAGTTTCATATTGATTTGTTTTCTGATTTGGTAAGCTCAGCAAATAAACAGAAATGTACCATGGCCAATATACAACTGTATATCGAACTGTACATGCTGTTCTTAAATAAGCCTGTCTTCTAAGTTCCATTACTTGGGAATGACGCTTCATAACTGTTCTAAATGGACTGTAACTTAAGGCCCCTTATGTCAATACGACGTTATTTCTTATACTTACTGGCATAAACTGTTTCAAATATTTAAGCCCTGAATAAATACATGTTATTCAGTGCTTATGAATGTGTTATGAAGTCCTGTTGGCAGCCTTTAAATGAAGTTATGTCCAAAAATAGGCTTAATGTAACGTCTGATTTTGATTGGCAGTCATTGGCTGTTTTCGCTCTGGCGCTG
>JBBMFX010046914.1:0-11356 GCA_037832545.1 Rhabdalestes septentrionalis
ATCATCATCATCATCATCATCGTCATCATCATCATCATCATCATCCTCATCCTCATCCTCATACATAAAACAGAAACACCTGTAGATTTTTTTTCAGGTTTGAAGCGATAATCCAGCTTGATGACTTATACTGTGACTGGGTGAGCAAAATCAGACAGAGTTATCAACAGAAAAATTAAGTGACACAGTTATAAGAAGTCCTCCAATTTTCATCTTCTTCTTCATCAGTTCACACTGGCAGAGTCAATGCCCCTCTCTGAATGGCATACATAACCCCTAAGTGTGAGGGTAGGTTCTCTTGAACCAGGTCTCCTCCAGGGGGCCTAGATGTGGCCATTTGTTGGAACCAGGGAGACAGACACTCAACCTATATATAGGCCAGTTATTCAGTCTAGAGCTGACGATGCCTCTTAGTCTGGAACTAGTCCAAGGGGGTGGGCAGCCTGATGATATCGTCCAAATGTTGGCAAATATCACTGCAAGCCACCTCTGTTTGGAAATCCAGACTGAGGCCATCCTGGTAGTCCACCAGCAAAGCAGACTCATTCCACATGTTGTCAGCTGCAAAGATTCAGAAAGATGTTGATTGAGATGTCTGAAGGAAGTGCCAGATGATCAAAGGCCATCTGGAAGCAACAAACAAACTCAGAAAATTTTATCATTACTGAGCTCCCCACATTAAATGAGTTACTTGTAAATTATTACTTTTAAATAATATTTTACATTACTGAAATCATACCTGGCCAATAGTTTGAAGCACATTAAAACACAGCAGTTTCCATGTTCTGTATTTCACAGATAGATGGTCATCACCTCACTAAGCAGAGAGGCCAGCACGCTAATGATCCGTATCCCATTTACACTGTGATTGACAAGCAGTGTAAATATGACAGGCAGAATGCAGGTATAATTGTCCTGTATGTGTTTGTAGTGTGTCTGGATAGTCAAATGGAAAACTTACAGTTATTTCTGTTCATTTGAGATCACTCCAGATGAGTGTGGCTATTCCCTCACCGGAGCTTTTGTGGATTCCTCTTGTTTTGAAAGTCAGTTTGAGAATGGAATGTTATCTAAGAGTCAGCCTCAAATTGACATGCTGTACTTACAAGGTAACCCACCAAGTTGAATCCCAGGCTTATTTGTAGCTATGTAAACTATAAAACAGACATGTAGAGCTAATTCACGGTTCAAGTATGATATACTATGTGACAAATAAAATCTGAATGTGAATCTGAATGTGTGCATAGTAATATAAAAAAGGACTAATAGTTTAATAATATGATTAGTGTTATCTCTAAAATGGTAATAAAATAAAATTACAATCCAGTTACAGAACAGATCATTTTGCAAGCTATTGTTCTTTTCTAAACTCTTTCAAACTGATTACACAATTACCTTTATTTATATATAATAAGGTTTATATATTGTGCATCCACAGTTTCTTTAAAACACCTAAACTATATGTACTGTAGTGCATCTAATTAATGTGTGTTATGAGTGGATGTTGTTACTCTGTGGTGGCTTGTTTGTTTATTTATTTTTTTGTCTGGATTTATGTGAACAGGTTTGTGTGGCAGTGCATTCGCTGACATGGAAGAGATCTTGAAGACAATCTGGAATGCCCTGCGGGAGCTGATCAAATGTATAAACCTCACTCTTTTCAAACAATCTCCTTATTTGTCCCCATTCAACTCAGTGTAAATGATTTAATTATTGATTTCTAAATTAGGTCATGTTGGCATTGTTATGCCTCAAAACCTCTGGTAAGAACTGGTTTTATAAATCAGAATCAGAAACCTACTGATATCAGTGGAAACTGTTATACACAGAGACAAGAAACATTTTAAACACAAACTCTAAATATATACTCTGCAGAAAATATTTTATATAAATACAGGGGTAGAAATACCATAGATAAGTAAGTTAGGGTTACTAGTATTTCAAATCATGATTAGAAGTGTACCTAAATGGTTAGAAGTGTTTTGTACTTAAAATGCAGGAGATTTTATATTGACAGAGTGATATTTCACATGCTATATTCTGCAGTGATACTTCACATAATACGTCTATTTCACATAAGACATAAGATGTATCACATATTTATAATGATTTAAACCCAACTGCCCGACAAAGAATCATAAGGTTATTGCACTGGTTATTATGTGGATGTGTGACAGAAGGAGCAGGTTTTGTAATTATTGGTATGTCATGCCTTGTATAGCTTTGCTCAAAAATGGACAAAGGGAAGACAGTCAGGAATCCCTAACAGAAGATCAGCAGAAAGGTTGCCAGTGGCTCTTAGAAGTTGTGGAATTGAACCTGTGTGTCTTGAGAAAAGAGGATCCTTCAGCTCACTTGCACAACTGGAATAAAATAATAAAAGGTTAAGTTCACTCACACATCCCATATTGCAAAGAATACAGTTTTAACGACCACAGAGGATCTTCTAAGATTATATTGCAGTGGTTGGTGTAGTGACACAGCAGACTGGGGTTCCATTTTGCAACTGTATAATTCAAGTACACAATTCTACACCTATAGCAGTTCTTGGGTAGACCACATGCTGCACCATTTGCTCACATGTGATGTGATTAAAATTGTGAGAAGTTCTGGACAAGATTTTCTGCCCAGTGTGTTATATTAAAAAGGGGGGCCCAATGTGTCACCAAAGCAACTTTGAAAATATGCAGTTATCAAGACCTATTTCATTTTTTTCCCTGTTTTTTCTAACAAAATTAAATAAGAAAAATGGGTAATAAAACAGGCATATAATTTCTTGCACAATATAGAGTAGTGAAAACACTTTGGCATTATTTTCCAAAACCATTTACAGTCAGAAATCAATTTGGTTAAAAAGTAAATTTTGACCTAGATTGTCCCTGTATTTGAAAATACACACATTTGTTTGTGTGTGTGTGTGTGTGTGTGTGTGTGTGTGTGTGTGTGTGTGTGTGTGTGTGTGTGTATACATTTACACTCTTACTCCTTAGATAAAGGTGGCGTGAATGGACAGATTGGGGAAGATGTAACACTGACAAAAAAAGTATTAAAGGATAAAACCTTGTATATATGCGGACTTTTTTTTGACTGGTTCGGCAAGTTTTGGGATGGTGAGTAGAATGCTTCTTCTGATTTTTAATTAAAGTAATGCTTAATTAGGTTTATGAAATTACTCTGCCTGTGACTCATAGACAGTGTTTCATTCCTGCATTTTTCATTCAGTTTGGTTTTGTTTGTTGAATAAAATCGTATTTCTTCATTCACTACTCCGTTCTCTAATGTTTATAAGACATATAGTTACTTAAAGCTTTGTAATCAACATCTGTGCAGTCATGTTTTTTTTACCTTATTGTTAAACAATAATTAGAACCATTCCACATTACTATATATTTACAGTCTTTATTTATTTTAGCAAAACTAAATTAAGTGTGCATTTTACAGCATGTAATAACATACATTAGAAAAACAGGGCTGTTGGGAAAATTATGGTTCTAGCAAAACCAATGTAGAGTAATTTATCTTGGACATTTGGGTAATTGAGTTTAAAACCTGTATGGTACCAGTTACAATATTTTGGAATAAACGCATAGTATAATGGTATAGTACAGATCCTGGGCTAAACATCGCTCTTATTTTTTCAGTGATTTGGATTGCCATTATTAGAGCAATAGAGAAAACTGTGCACTGGTACTGGGGATCGACATACAACTACCTCTACAATATGAAAGGTGGGAAATGAACTAAGTTTATTTATGTCGTATATTGTTATGCTGGTTGTAGCCTTGTTGATAAAACTTGCCTATTAACCCAATGACCACAAAGTTGCAGGTTCACACCCCATTTACTACCAATGTGCCTTTGAGCAATTACAGAAGAAGAGGGCACACTGCTCTGCCTGCTTTTCTGACCCGTCCCCAATTGAGAATGTGTGGAACATTTTGAATCTAAAAAAATGCAACAGTGACAGCCCTCTATGCCTTAAGACATGTTGGCAGGACTACTGGGTACATTAAACATTTCATTGTTTGGTGACATAGTGTCTTTAAAGTTATTTACATGTCAAATATTCATTCCTTCTCCTAAAGTTCTAGAAATCCACCACAAACAAGCCGAATGGAACTCAGATGCCTGCACATAAATAGTAAATAATATGTCCAACAAAGAGACATTTGCAAGATAATGCATTTGTATAAGACATACCAGAGTAGTCTGTTAGAAAACAAATACAATGCAAAATCTTTTTAGATCATCAATCTATAGCAAATTTGTCCCATTAAGTGAGAAAAGCAATGTGTCGAGTAATATCTATTGCTCAATTTTTCAAACATAAATGGCAAATAGAGTAAATAGACTCACTGTAGCAGCATCACTGGTGTCGGTCAGCATGGCTGTGGAGCGTAACCTGATTGGCTGAATGTTGGATCAATGGAGACAAGGATCGATTGCTTCTCCCTGGTTGCCCTGACGTTGACTCTGTATCTTTTGACACAGAATTAATTTTTTTAACTGATTTTTTTTACGCCAAATGTTTCGAGACATAGATTTTTTTTGCACTTAATTATTTATGGAGATTTTATTTTTACATGCTGAATTTTTTTATATGTAGAATTGGTTTATGCTGCATTTTCCTTTTCAAAATAAAAAAAATTGTTCTAGAATTAGATGGTTTTCAACATTTACAGTCTGATTTTGATGCTGAAATATTCAGTTTTAGAAATTCATATTCAAACTCTGATGGCACAGAAAGGCTTCCATAATTAGAATTCTAAAAGCTATTGTTTGTCTATGTCTTCAGTGGAAGAAGTTCACCCTGATATTCTCAACTCAGAGCAAAGAGAATATGAAGACGCTGGACTGTTACTCAACTCACCCTATTTCTCAGTGCTGAGAAAAGAACGAGACATCGATCTTATAATTTCCCTTGACTTCAGCACAGATGATCCCTTTATGGTGACACATTTATGCATTAACATACATACATACAGGCACACATACACACATACACACACACACACACACACACACACACACATACAGTATAAGATAAATTATGTTAATTTTAGTCATCCAGACAAGCACAGCTTGTATAATACTACATATATTAGTACATTTTCCTAGATTATTAATTTTTACTTTACAATTGATGAATATTTAATGAAAAAAACTTAGACAGGCATGGCCTGAGTGTAAGGGTGTTCAAACAGTACAAAAACAATACACTTTAATTCATAATTTGACATGCTTTCTTTCACTGTTGATCTGATTTGATTCAATTAATGTCCAGTATGGTTCTTGTAGCTGGAGTTGCTAATGTGCTCAGCAGCTAACCTTTAAATAGAAAATTACTCACATAAACACATACTATTTCTAGGAACAAATAATAAACAGAGAATTGCCTTTTTTGCAGACAGTGTCTCAAACTGCTCAAATGTGTAAAGACCTGAAAATTCCTTTTCCTGAAGTTGTACCTGGTGAAATCATAGGACCACAGGACTTCTACGTGCTTAGGGGAGACACCAATGCTCCAACTGTGATTGTCATGCCTCTTTTCAATTGTGTTAACTGCAATGGTAACTCCAATTTATACAATAATACAAATAAGATACATTTTTAAATATTTAAATATAGTAACCACATATTTGTATTCCTATTTGTTAAATTATGCAATGCATTGTATAAATAACAGAAATGAAGCAGGGCTCTAACCAGTAAACATCTGTTTATTCAGGAGAAATTGAGAATTGGAAGAAAAAATATTCCACTTTCAATCTGGGCTACAGTCGCAGTGATATCGACGCTCTTATTGACAAGGCTGCTTTAAACATCGCAAACAACAAGGAGAAACTTCTTACTGAGATCAAAAACATCATCAATATCTGTTAGTAATGAGTGTGGATGAAACAGTCAAAGCCACTAAGTAGTGGTGTCCAGAATCTTTGGCCAATTCTGATTGCAAATTTGCAATCCTGAGCCACACCAGACATTCAGACCTACATGACCTACAGAAAACAAATATATACATTTCCTGGGGGCTTCTTGAATCAACTTTGCATCGTCTTTGAATTCCCATCGACAGAACTGCAACATAAAATGCTTACAATGAATTTGCATTTCCAATGCATTATACAGGACAAGTTTATATAGGAAACCTATGCCTGATTATATTGAACTTTATATTTTACATCTGAGCATCAGTCATTCATGGAAAATATACATAAAGGCATTAATAAGGCTTGCTACATTAGTACTTTACTTGATATAGAGACATCATAAAAAGTTGGTCTTCATTGCTCTTTCCACCTGGAAAGAACTGAATTTTGTGATGAAAAAAAACTGATGATATTAAATGATAGTCATACATAGTGTACTATGTAGGGGATTCAGCCCTAGTGTGGAAAGGATGTACAGTTTGCTATTAGTATTGTCGGCATAAGTGGTCGACAATATGTTTTCTTTTTTTTGGTTGTATTTACATTTGTGCTTGTCATTTAATAGCAAATCTTCTTCTTCTTCTACTTCTTAGACCTTGTCCCAAGTGGACATAGGCTCTCCCACTAGACGAATTAGGGATTTCTTCTCATGATTTACTAACTCAACTCACCAATCACCAATTGCAGCCAGTTCGCTCTGTTGCCCTCGTCTGCGGACACCATCTAATTGCCCATCAGGAATGAGCTTTGGGATTCTTCCTCTGTCCATTCATATCACGTTTTCAACCATCGATTTTGTCTTTCGTATAGTTCATTGACAATAGTTCTGCGCTGACCTACTCTTTCACGGAAGATTTCGTGACCGTGCCCATTATTTTCATGCCGTGCTGCCATTTCAAACACATTGAGCATGTTGACGTCTTTTGCTCTTAAAGTCTCAAAAACATAGAGAGCGATCGGTTGAAAAAATGCTCTATACAGTCTCATCTTTGTCTCAATCTTTATTTTCTTGTCTGTCCAAATATCTTTTAAGTCGTTCATGGTGTTTACGGCTATTTCTGTTCTGATTTTAACGTCTTGGCTTCTTTCACCGAATGCACTGATATATGATCCAAGATACTTGAAGCGTTCTGTATACGTCAATTTGTTGTTTTTAAGCCAGAGGACTTGTTCTATTTTTTTATCTTTCTCTTGATTTTCTTTGAGACCTACTAGCATCCATTCTGTTTTTCAGCTATTTATTTCCATACTTTGATCTAAACTAGCTTTTGTCTGTTTTATCTAAGAGTTCCTGCAGTCTTCGCAAAGAGTTTGCTAGTAGCACTATATCTTCGCAAATCTCAGGCAACCGATCACTATTATGTTTTCTTCAGTGTTTTCTTCCAAAGATATTCTTATTATGTGTTCCAGAAAGATGCTGAACAAGCAAACAATATGTACAAAATGGACAGCAGTGGCATCTTATCATATCGATGGTTGACGTGTATAACCTCCTATCCTCTCCTTTTGCTGAAATATTTAAGTTTGTTTCTGGCCCATGTGCCTTTTGTTTTGCTTTTGAATAAAACTCAAGAAATGGATTTCTGCGTTTGCACCTGCTCTCGTTGGGGAGAAGAGAGTATTCATGACAGCAGGGTTGGGGTCAATTCAGGAATGAACTCAACAATTCTAATTCCAAGAAGAAAATGGAATTGGAATTGGAGTTCAGGAAACAGTTGGTATTGAAATGGAATTATAGGAAGAGGAATTCACTTTTGGGAAATTCCACTGAATTCTGTTTATTGCTGTTTCTGCGCATTTATTTGTGATCACATTTAGAAACAAACATTACTTTACAACTACCAAGTAATGTGTGAATATAGTTGTTCAAATGCAAGTTAATAAAAATGAGAACTGTACATTATTAATAATTTTTTGAATGACAGTTGTGATATGTTTCTGGATGTACTCTACATTCAATATATGATTACCACATAATATATGTCTCATTCACAATAAAAAGAGTCATGTTTATTCATGTATTTCATTCACTTTTCAGTGCATCGAATTATCATTTCCTGAAATTTGGCATCACTAAGGTTGCATCTCTCAGGCCTAAATATCTTACCAGCAATATTAAAAATGCATTCTACAGGAGCAGATGAAACAGGCATAGCAAGATATTGGCATGCAATTTGAGCCTAAAAGGGGAAAGGACTCTGGTTGTCCTTCCAGTAGCGGAAAGGCTTAAACTCCTCATTGTGACTTGGTAGGCTTAGGTAACTTGGTAACTCCTTTGATACTGGCAACTGTGAAGAAGTAGATGGAACTTGGATGTCCATGAATGCCAAAAATTTGACCTCATTTTGGCAGAGAAGAACAGTCGGAACTGAAAGTGCAGAGAGTGAAATTACCTTTTCATGAATGTCTTTAATGGTTTGTGTTTCTTCACCGAATCACCAGTCAAGTTTAAACTTTGGGTCAAGGGTTGCAGCCAACTGAAACCACTTCATAACTTCAAATTGAGACAGACATTTCTCAACAGAGGATTTCATAATTGTGCTGAATTTATTGGGTTCCATTGATTCTGCAGCATGACGAAGACCCAGAAAACATGGAATAACATAACTTACAGTTATAACTTTATCAACCTGACATTTATCTGTTGCTTCCTTAAAAGGTTCCATAGTTTCACATAGTTCTTTGATTAGCTAAATGACTATCAGCCAGTAGCCCTCACGCCGATTGTCACAAAATGTCTGGAGAGACTGATCTTGGCCCAAATCAAAGTCACCATCAATGTCACCAAGCCCTCACACCAGTATGCTTACCGAAAGAACCAATCCACAGAGGATGCCATCTCTTCTGTCGTTCACACTACACACTTCACAGACTGTGTGGATCCACAATGTCTCCACATCTCCCATTGTCCTCAGCATTGGCTCTCCTCAGGGGTGTGTGCTAAGTCCCCTCCTGTTCACGCTGCTTACATATGACTGTACAACTAACCCTCCAGGCTGTCATATAGTTAAGTTTGCGGATGATACACTAGTGGTTGGATGCATCACGAACAACGATGAATCTAGCTATAGGCAGGAGGGGAAAAATTTGGAGGACTGGTGCAGGAAAAACAACCTATGTATAAATGGGAAGAAGACGAAGGAGATGATCATGGACTTCAGGAAGGGAAATTACGCACACACCCCTATGCATATGGTAGTACCTGGGCATGTAACTAAGCAACAACCTCTACTGGAACAACAATACCTCCAATCTGGTTAAGGAAGGCACATCAGAGGCTCTGCCTCCTGAGGCGGTTGAGACATACAGGACTGGGGAGCTCAGTCCTAATCTCTTTTTATAGATGTGTGGTAGAGTGTGTCCTGTGCTCCGGTATCAACGTGTGGTATGGAAACTGCACTGTAGCAGAGAGGAAAGCTCTGCAGAGGGTGGTGAAGGCTGCACAGAGAGTTACCGGAGTCAGCCTTCCCACCATCATGGACATATACACCTCCAGATGCAGGAAGAGGGCCACCCGCATAATGAAGGACCCCACTCACCCAGCACACACACTTTTTGTCCCACTCCCCTCAGGCAGGATGCTGAGGAGCATTAAGTGTAAAACTACCAGACTGAGAAACAGCTTCATTCTGGAAGCTGTAAAATTTCTGAACATGTAATGGACAAAATTGCTGTCACTAATCACTACGGACACTTTAATGACACTTTGACTGACACCGTCACTTTAACAGTACTGGCTATCAAGCCCCCATGCTGCTATAATAATACATGATAGGTATCGTTATAGGTATCATTATTTTCACATGCCATATTTATTTCTGATACTTAGGTTGTTGCACTTTACTTACGTTTTTATTACTCAGTTTTATGTTTCATTTTTTTTATTGGATTAACCGGGACTGTGAGCACATAATTTTTTTACACCTCATGCAAATGTGATGCGAATGACAATAAAACTTCCTTGAATCCTTAAATCCTTGTCCCTGACTCTAACTCCGGTACAGGGCCTAACATTACAAGCAGAGATGAACTTCAGGACAATTAATCCATTCAGTGCAATGCGACCATCCAATCGGGAGCCAGGATTGCACCTGCAGCTCAAGACATAAATAATTTGTTCTGTTATACTCTTTGTTCTCTATACTCATGAACCCATCCCTATAGAATGCAAAGATGTGCCATCCAGAGCACTATGGGCCAGCATTGACATGCCCTTTGTGGCACGAAGGGGCACGATCGAAGACATGCCTTCTGGAGCACAAGGGAGTGCCAGTGAAGCTGTGCCCTTTGAGGCACTCATCATTATTGCCCTTAGAGCCAACAGCCTTAGTCATCCAGGCTGTCAGGGGGTGCTATACATCTTCTGCCCATCCCACCTGGCAAAAGGTTCCATAGCTTACTGCTATGCACACAAAGCCTCAACAACAGCCCATCGCCACAATGCCCTGCAGAATCTTTATTCCTGAGGAGAACTCATTACAAGGATGGAATATAAAAAGTGTCCTGTTGCATCACAGCTTGGTATGGAAACTGCTCCATTTTGGGTTGCTCTGTCCTGTCTGAAAAGTTGCAACATTGTTCATGGTGTAAATATGTAGAGGAGCAACAATTTTTGCAGCCCCTCCAGCACTCATGCTGCTTCCTCAGTTTAAAAACATCAAAATTAAACAAATAAGTTGGGGCCAGACATCATTGTGTTACATCTGGGACTTCTTGGTCATGCCCCCATCGAAGCTGGTCACCCGATAATTAGGGGATGCATGGCTCTGGGTGTGAAGGTATGCATGAAGGAGTGCAGTGTATCTGGTCGTTAGGTGGCTTAACCCAGGTGTGAGCCAAGGGGTTTCATCAGGTCCATAGCTGGGTTGCTAGGTACCTGAAGACATATCCACCTGCCGTGTGTTCACTGTAAGAGATAATTATTATTAGATTATTGTCCTTGTGGTGTGATTGGCTATGTGGGTAGGGTTATGAGTTTAAATTGCCAGCAGAATATCTGTGCGATCACCCTTTCCATATGATTATGCTGAAGGTTGGAAGGAATATGTGTGTGTGTATGAGTGTTTGCAGGTGTAACAGAGAAAAGGACAAGCATATCTCTAAAAGCTGCGCAGAGCAAGAACATATACCTACGACTGTGTGACAGTGTGCTTGAAAAGGACAGGTCACAACACAGAGAGATTCTGCCGAAAAGTCCCTAGCTTGAGTTAATGTACTCCAAGACCTTTGCGTTTTGAATTGAACTTCCTTTATTAAAACTTATTTCATGGCAACACAGTTGTCTGTATCTTCCACATGAGTACAACATGGTATATAGCAGGCTTTTCAATACATATCAGATTGGGCTGCAAAGAAAATGCTCTGAACAGAAAATAACTGCACTTCTTTTCTTTTTAATATTTAGGGGAAGTATCTCTATTTATATA
>JBBMFX010046961.1:0-11355 GCA_037832545.1 Rhabdalestes septentrionalis
CGGATATATATATAGATAACCATGTGTGTGTGTGTGTGTGTGTGTGTGTGTGTGTGTGTGTGTGTGTGTGTGTGTGTGTGTGCTTGCAAATACACAAAATGTGCGAAATATAGGTGATGGAACTGCTGAACATGAGTGTGCGTGTTACAGGGATTAAATGTTAACAAGTAAATTGCACATTATCTAGAACATATTTTATTCATATTGTTCACACAGATCTAAATTTACTATTAGTGGAACACAAATGACTGACCCATAGTGGATTCACTCACACAGAGAGTTTTGCTTGGCTTTATATTTATTTGTAGAGATTCATAATATATGACCTGTTACCCATTAGCACAAGGTATTTTATAACTAACTGCAATATAAAGCATTAAGGTTGTTTCGTGCCCATCATTTGGCCTTACTTAGAATAAAGCTATTTCAGTTTGGATGCTTTAATTATTTACCTTTGATCATGTGTAACTAAGCAACCAACTACAAACAATTCAGTCATTTGAAAAGGCCTTTGACGCATGTCTTAATCTATTATGCATTCATTGGCTTCTCTATTTTCTAAATCCTCTTGCATAAGCACCATCTACTCATTTTTCTGTGCTCTCTGGGATGTCAGGAATGAGTACTTGTGATTTACCTTTCTCCAGCATTTTTTCTATGGTATATTTATGTAAGAAAAACACACTTCGGAGGAACCAAAATGGAAAGGTAAGAAGAAGCAGAACAGGAAGGAACCCGGAGTAGCATTTCTGTAATGATTACAATTACAGCCACCGTTTCATGTTCAGTCTGAGAAACACACACTCTATCACACACACACACAAAAACAATCTCTCGCTCTCTCTCGTTTCCATGACAACCACAGTCGCCACTACACAGCTAAATCTTCGGCTTGGAAATACAGGGACAGATGTAAAGACTGCCTGTTCACCATTTCACCATAAGCTGTATTCATATTTTCATAAGGTCCCATGGCGCGCAGGAATATTGTGGTTGGAATTTTACATTATGTGGAAGGTCCTTTAAACATTAACATATTTGAAATTATTCTTTACTGTAACACATTTAAAATATTCTTTCCAAAATCATCAACTAAAATGCTCATGAGGGAAGACTAGCTTTGGAGCATAGACTGAAGCATTTGTGGATCTGAAAATGATGGCAAACGGCAACAGCACTAACAGAGTGGCTGGCTGGCTGGCTGGCAGATACGGCTGCTTTTATTGAGGGTGTGTGATATATGGCAGAGCTTGTCTCTGTGCAGCTCGGCCATTAAACTGCAGTTCCATCAGCAACAACCCTGACATCCTTCAAGCTTCACTGCCTGTGACTGGCTAGCTGCCTCTCCGGCCTGATCAAGAGGGGCTGTAAAAATGCATGTTTAAGCTTGGGTAGTGATGTCAATTTAAACGAACAATTATCTACAAGACTTCACCTTCAGTTATGAAACACCACATAGCCTTTCCCGGGGGGGCGGGGTATTTTCATCTGCTGATATCTTCACATACAATTTGGGATTACATATACCTACTAGTCTTGTTTATTTTATTTTTGAGAAAGAAAAATAGAGCCCAATAAATAGCTGAATGTGATAACCAGGGACGTGCACAGGGCAGGGCTAAAGTTACCTGGCCATATGCTCGCCTGCCCCATTTGACTCAAGCTTCCCCTCTTAGAAATACATATACACATATTGTCGTGAGCTTTCAGAGGGGTGCGCTGCGCATAGAATAAAAGAGAGTCATCTTTATCAGGAAAATTCTTTTTAATTTGCCTTCCCCGAGTCGCTGTGCAGAGCTCAGTCACATAGATTAGCTTCACAGCCCAGCGCTGGTTCCTGAACGTTCCCCTGCACTGAGCTGAACGGTGGCAAGCTGCGCGCATTTAAAAAAAACGCCATCGGAAACATTTCAATTAAGGTAGAGAGAAATGTATATGGAAGTAACATTAACATTACAGACTCATTCTGAGGCTAGCTACTTTACCATCATGCGATTCGATTCCACTCTAAAAGCTTGTAGGCAAAGCAAGTGGACGTAGTTGGTGTCTGAAATCTCAGCAGATTTCCGACTGTTTTTCTTTTCATTGCATCCCACCACGGCTCCAAAATCAGTGTGGCTGAAGAGAGGCTGTCGTAGCAAGGGAAATGGACATTTCCCTCAATAGAAAGAGGTCCTCAAAATTTTTACTGAAATCGCCCCCAACAGGAGCTTTGAGTATATTTGGAGGAAGATATATTAATAAAGGGGGTTGCCCTTTTTTTCAGGTCAGAGCAATGGCACCTTAAATTTCCTGTGAACGTCCCTGGTGGTAACAGTTATCATTTTAGAATGAAACATCAGCAAAAAATCTTTGTTAGAATTAGCTTCCCATGCTGGTTTCAGATCTGCACAATGGAGGACACTTCAACTCAATCAACAACCCTGTGCTCTTCATTCATCCTGCCAAGTCGAGCACGGCAGCCTTCTTTGTCTACGAGGTGCAGAGCCCCCTTCGGCCAATCAAGTGCTTCACAAGTGCGAGCCGTCGAGATAAAGAAAAAGGATGGAGAAGAAATATTCAATAGTGATGGAAAAGAATGAGAGGGGAGGGAGAGACAGAGAGAGAGAGAAAGAGAGTGAGAGAAAGAGATAGGACGTTGTGGCACAAGCAAACAAAAAGCCCTCTGTGCGCAGTATCACTCAAGCCTCTGTGTTTCCCCCCCTTCGTTCTGCTTCTCGGCTTTCTCCCCTTATCTGTTTTCCCAGTCTGATCTTTCCCTCCAAACCTGCATATCTTCTCTCCACCCTGATCTCTATTTCTCTCGATTCATTTAGCATCACAGAAACACAATACAAAACGGTCTGTTTTTGGAGTTAGGTTTCATAAGTGCACTGTATGGTCTCTGGGGCAAAATGTGCATTTTGGCTTAATCATTTTATTTTGTCCCTGAACTCCACTTATAACAAGGTTTTAAGATAGCAAAAAATTCTTTTTCCATGCCTATTTTCCAACCTCTCTTTATACCTTATATTTAAAAAGGATGTTTTTAGTAGTTGTTTCTTTAAGACATGTTACATTTCAGTACGTTAAATTTAACATATCTTAAGAGAGTTTCTGACTGGCTCTCCTGGATCATCGGCTCTAAATTGAGTAGACTTTCTACAAAAAGAAGAATTCAAATTGGGCAGATTTTAGAGGCTGAGTTTTCATTTACAGACCATCCCGATCAAGAAGTTTGCTTTGAAACTTTTAAAATCTTTATACACGTTGGGATTGGGGTTGCACAAAACACTTCTGTTGCTATTGGATTGTTACATTTAGTTACAATACAGGATTTTAGATATGCCATAATAGAAAAAATATGCAATAATGTAAAATGCTTATAGATTGTCCCTGTTCTGGGACTATGCAAATAAGTTCTATCTGCACTATAGGTGGTCTGAGAGTCTATTTCCATACACACATTAGAGGTCGACCGATATGGGTTTTTCAGTAGCTGATGCCGATGTCGATATTTTGGAGTCAGTGTCAGCCGATGGCTGATAAATGCTGCCGATATTTTTTTGCCTAATAATCGAAAGTTTCCCCCTCTATTGGAGGTAAAATATGACACTAATAACACAAAGGTAAATACACAAAATTTCTCAACTTACCATTTATTGAATAATGACTTAAATATAAATATAAACAAAACTTAACAATAACAATACAATAACTTTAACAATAAACACAGCAGCATCAAAATTTTAGTGCAAGCAAGTAGCATGGGCCACGTGTTCCACAGCAACAATACTAGGTAAATCGGCGTAGTGCACTTGGATATCGGCTGATGTCGATACATTAAAAAATGCCAAATATCGGCCCGATATATCAGCCGGCCGATATATCGGTGGACCTCTAACACACATTATAGTATCATATTGTAAAGCTTTTATTCTATTGGCTACGCTGCTTCTACGTTTTATTCCATCCACTTTGCTGTTGTAACAATGCAAATTACCCACCTGTGATACTAACCAAGTGCTATCTTAGACTGCAGCATTGCAAGGCTCGACATTGTGACTAAGTGTTACAGTTGATATATTGTGCCACACTAGTCAGGATGCTTACAGAACACAGCAGGTAAAAATACTTTTATGCTGAGAGCAACCATCTGCAACATCAGTGTTGCAAAAGCTCAGTACTGTGACGTTCAACAAACAAGATACTGTGCAGCCCTAATCTCTGCCCATCCTTTGGAGGAATGGCGATGGGTCGGGGGTTTGTGATATAACCTCCTAAAGCCTTTGCTAGTTAGACAGACAGAGCATTGTGCGGGCTGAATGTCCGAGGGCATTTCAGTGCATCGAGCCCACGGGTACACAAACGTGCCTGGCACTGCCAGAGAGTCAGAGCACCCACGGCAAACCGCCCCCGTTGCCATGTGTCCAAAAAAAAACATGTGAACACAAAATTCACTACAATGAGTCTGTACTGACCCACTTCTGGTTAGAAGGGAGATTCAGAGACTGCAATAGGCTGTAACACATCAGACTGAAAGCAGATATTTGACTACATTGGTTTTGCTATGTTAGACCTAATTTTAAGGATATTTAAGAAACTTCTACAGCTGTTTTCTGCAATACATATCTTAAAAGCTTGGAATATAAGGTCTTTGTATAAAAGATATAACAATGCATAGTGTCACTACAGGCCAAAATGTGACACTGTATACACATGATTTTTTTGTGTTTTATTTATTTTTCCCATCTAATGCAATGTGTAAACCACAGTTTGCAAACAACCAGCACCAATCAACCACACATTCCATTCAGGTCACACTTCATAGCCATTAAACAATCAATATAGGGATCAATAAACTTTTCTGATTCTGGTTCTGTTTCTTGCTTACTATCTCTAGATTCCTTAGCCACAACTAAAGATAACAATCCTATTTCTTCATTCAAACTTATCACAAGTATACTGAATTGTGAGCCTGCTAACCGAATCTTGGACTGACTGTCACAACCCTTTTATATTTTTCTACTGTGTAAATGCTGAGGAAATAATAAGTCAAACTGAATATTGGTGATATTGGAAAGCTCTTGATTTTTACAGCATTTGTAATAACCTGACCTGACTGTGTTCCACCCTAAAGTGACCCACCTAGGTCCAAAAAAGTTGACTTAAATTAAATATACAAGAGACACGCATTCATAATCGCTCTCTCTTTCACAAGCAAATCCACACAAGATTAGCATGAACTTCCGTTGTATGCTATGCAAAATTGTACTCCAGGCCCATCCACACCTGTGTAGCCGACCAAAGCGCTTCTACACATACACAAGCAAAGCTGAAGGCCTACTGAGTGACAGCTGTCAGCTCTCATGTATACAACAGGTAACACTGGAAACCGTTGCACCAGATTGGTCGCCTGATTAAACGCATTAAACGCAGACTATAAAAAACAACAAGGAGTTCACGAACAACTACCACACACCACTTAATGTCAGGAAACATGAAAAAAAGACCGGTTTCACATCTGCTTAGGGTACACCTGCACTTAGAATCCATTCATTGCTTCAAGACTGTCCACGAGACTTGAAGATTAATCAGGATTATTACAGATTAGTGACAAGACGACAAAGAGTATCTCATTATGAACCATCTCCTCTTCCTCCTTTCCATCTTAAGCTCAGAGAGGAGAACAAATTCATCTGTTCCAGACATGTGAAGGCCACAAAAAAAAAATCAGAAAATGTGAAGATCTGTCTGTAAAAGAGCAAGCAGGACATGTTGTGTTACCTGGTCTTTTCCCTGCTACACCCAGGCTAACCTAATGAAGGTTTTGATAATGAGCCGATGTAGTTGGAACTTAAAATGCGTGTGCTGGAGCAGGGGAATCACCACAATTTGCAGAGAATCTCCAAGATAAGGATTGGAAAATGTTGCTTTAAAATGGGTAAAGGGTGTCATTTTTTGGTCTCAGTAACAATAACAATTTGCCAAAACCTCAAAACACCCCCAAAGACCCAGAGTAATGATGCGAAAGAAAATAACAGTGTTTACCTGGATGAAGAATTGGCAAAGTCTCCACCCTCCAGCAGTCTGATTTTGCAGAAAAGCATTCCATTTACAAACGGCACAGCCGTCAGCTCCTCCAGTGTGAAATGGACCTGGAACTTGAACTTTTTCTTTTTCATCAAAAATGCCATGGTCTTTGTTGCGTTGGCTGGATGCTGCTGTTCCACTCTTAAAATTCAGAGAAAACGCTGAGGTAGATAAGAACGGGGGACACTTTTGCCTTCTTAATCTGGCGCCTGGAAGTCCTTGATGCCTCTGCTTTGGTTCAGCATCTCAGGGGAATAAACGTGAAGCCTGTATACCACACAAGAACATTCAGACAAAGCACCATATGCAAGAGCACGAAATACAAGCAATAAAAGTCTATATGGACAAACGTATTGGGACACACATCTTTTTGCTAGGTCCCTTACTTCCAGTGGAGGGCAATCTTAATGCTTTTTCATACCAATACATTTTGGAAAACGCTATACATCGAACTTTGCGAACACAGTGTGGGCAAGACCCTTTTTCTGTGCAAGAACTTGACTGGCCCACACACAGCCCTGACCTCAACCCCATCCAACGTATTCGGGCTGAACTGGAACGGAGATTGCCAGCCATTCATAAATGCTCTACAGAATGTGCATGGGCACACATTTCCCCAGAAACCCTCCAAAATCCTGTGTAAAGCCCTCCAAGAATATTGGAAGATATTAGAACTGTTTTAAAGTCTGTGTATTTGATTGCGATGTCATTTAAAACCCTGCTGGTGGATTAGCCAAGCGTCCCAATATTTTTGTCCATATAATGTTCTTAACCGAGTACCTTACCTTAGGGGAAAACCACAACTGTATGCCAGGGGGGAAACGAGCAGTACCGCCCGTCGTCTTCAAAACCTCCCTGTCACAGAAACACACAGTGTTGTTATTACTGAACAGTAGAATAAACATGTTTCTCCTCCATAATAATCAAAGGTATTTTCCTCTTGGCCGTTGCCCCTAACAACACAATGGACAGTTACGGCCAGTTTGGCCAAGATACGCCAGCGTTGTTTTGAAATTTTGTTCAAAACACTTACTAAAACAAAACAGACAAAAAGAACAATAGCGAGGTATGAACTAATGTATGCAAAAACACAACACATTTACCAAATCTTCTCGTCCCGGGCAGCAGAGGATCAAGCAGAGCTGAGCTGAACGGACTGCCACTACTGAACTTCAAGCTCTGCTCATTCTCTCTCGCTAAGTCCCGCCCACCCTGACGCGTGGAATTCCTTCAATAAAACAAAACCTCCCTCTACTGAAAACCTAACAAAGACAAAAGTATTTGGACGCTTGGCCGTTCCACCAATATTGCATTCAAGTACATGTATTTTAATACGGACCCATGGTTTTTACTTCTCTTTTGTCAGTCTCCGAAGTCGAAGTCTGTACATATCTCTACATATTAGGGCCGCAGAATATATCGTTCGTTGACTTTGTGTTTTTAGGTGTTAACACACATTCATGCAACATATTCTTTACGTTGTTTTCCCTCGAATCTTCATTTCGTCTGTTCTAATGTTACCAAATTGGCTTTCCATGATATTTTGGAGCGTTTCTGATGGGATGTGTGTTCATTCATTCCGTAGAGCATATATGAGTTCAGGAATCTGATGTTGGATCGGGCCTGGCTCACAATCTTCGTTCTAGTGCAGCGTAGGGCTGTATGTGTCAGTCAGGTTCGTCCACACCGAATTAACCCAACCATGTCACAGGGCACAGTCATGCGGGAATAGAAAAGGTTTTTCCCCTCACTGTGTACACAAAGTTGGAATCAAGGCGTTGTGAAAAATGTATTGGGATGCCAAAGTATTAAGAAACCTGTAGAAAAAGGTGGGTCTCAATACTTTTGTCCATAAAGTGTATATTGGTTTGTGCTGGAGGAAAACCAAACGTGTCAATTAAAAACACATTGTGTTGTCTGTTCTGTCTTAAATTCTGAAGTGCTTATGTCGTGCTGCATGTGTGATTCACGTGTCAGTCTTTCAGATGCAAGTCAAAGATTACATTAAACGTGTGTGTGTGACGCCATCTGGTGGCAGAAGTTCACAGAGACGTCAGTTCACTCCCAGTTTGTGGACCCAGTTGGAACCGAAGCTGAAACTGTTTTTCAGTGGTTTGTGCCATCTGTTGCAATATTGTAACACACCCTATTTATTTTTTATTCAAATGAATGACAACCTAAGAGCACATTTCCAAAACTTTGAGAAACAGACATTGAAAAATGACAGGTAATTGTAAAATTTCAATAAAAAAAGGATTTCCTATGAGAATTGCCGGGGAAAAATGCTTTGGGACTGAGTGAGTTTTGCAAATTTGCTCTTCATTTATTCTCAGAATTGCATGTTTTTTATTATAGTTTGATTATATAGCTATGTATTAAACATTTATTATATTTGTACATTTACATAAAAATCTTAATATCAAAAAATCTATAATTAACATCACACAAGGAAAATAGAACTAATATAAAAATAGCTCGATAGAGAGATGGACAAATGTGTTTTTTGGATCTTCATACATTATGATATCTTCATATATCCTTCAACGAATATGATATCTACCCATATTATAATCATCTTTGAACATGAATAATATATTCATACATTATTGTTCTGTCATTTACATTGTCATAGAATTACTCACACAACCCATTGCATCTTAGGGTCTCTTAGGGGCTATTTATACTACCTATAGCAAAAAGTAGCCCTATAAGAATCTTTTACATTACTATTTTGCCATATAACAATTCTGTAGTCTTCTTTTATATCTATAGTGTTCTGCAGTAAACTAGTATGTCTGCAGTGAACTATAATGTCTGAATAACTATGAATCCTTTAAGAATCCTGTAGAAATTCTTGCTGTTTTGCTATGAGCTTCAAGGTGCGAATAGTGGGGAGCAGGGGGGGGCTAGAGCTCCCCTAGTGGTGGCATGGCTTCCCTGGAAACATGATTTGTGAACTTTTGGGGGAGCTGCAAAATATAGATATGATGACCAAATAAATGCCATTTTTGCCAGTTTTCTCACAGACATAAAATAAATAAAATACAATTATGTTCAGACCGTACGTAGCCTGCTTTCACGTTCGTGGAGGCGCTACAACCAAGCTCTCTTGGACTCACCAGATGTTCAAACTTAGTCTAGTACAGGGCCAAATATATTTTACAGGACCAAATATATTTTAGTAAATTCACATATTCTTTACAATTGTGAAGACAGCTAACTGAAGAGCAAATTTTCAAAACTCACTTAGTTTTAATTTATTTACCTTTAGGAATTCTTACAGGACATATTTTTTAATTGAAATTTTACACAATTTGTCATTTTTCAACGTCTCTTTCTAAAATGCGACTCTTGCACATTTTAGTATGGGCAAATTTGTTTGTAAATCAATACTCAATGTCACAAAAAAATGTGCAAAAGTATGTGTATCCTTCTACATGACACAGCATTGAGTTAGTGACAGCTCACTGCATAAAAATGGTAAAAATACCTCTGTCTAGCATTACTGGTAAAGATATAGTGGACTGAATTAGTTTAGGGTATTCAACACACTTGTATTGTGTATTAAGCAGGACTGAGTGAGATTTGGTAGGTTATAATATTGCACATAAGAGGTCATTAAAAAAAATAAGCCAATAGTAGTGCTACATATAAAACCACAAAAAATGAACTGAGAGAGTTTTGCTCTACAGTTTATTTGCTACACAGAGTAATCAAAGAAGTTACCCCAGTTTTTATATGCAATTTTGATGGGAAAAGGATGAATTTAAAAAACTGTCCTACACTGGATGTTCTGTGAAATGAGCATTCACTGTGAGGAATGCTGTGTATATAGTAAAACATCCAGAAGTGTTTTTTTTTTCAATTGTGCCATATTCCGAATGTAGCCTAAATGTATTCTGAATACATATACTTTTATGTATAGTTAAATAAGATGT
The DNA here is from genome assembly GCA_037832545.1 of Rhabdalestes septentrionalis. Taxonomy (NCBI): domain Eukaryota; kingdom Metazoa; phylum Chordata; class Actinopteri; order Characiformes; family Alestidae; genus Rhabdalestes; species Rhabdalestes septentrionalis. Next base: position 10,011 of record JBBMFX010046961.1, read on the forward strand.
TACTGACAATATTTATATATGAACTTTATTCAGCAATCAGTCATCACATTTTCAGAGTTTTTCACGCACCTCTACTGGCTATTTTGTTTTCATGTTTATTATCTCACAGTTACAGACAGAGGCCCTGTTAATACCTGCCATTAAAAACCATCTTGGGTGATCTGGCCTTATCCCCCTGCAGTTAGGTCTCTTTTTGTTACTGATTTTACTGTTGAGGCTTTAGTATTCACAATACAAATGTTATGTTACCTCCAAAGGTGGTCTAAGTGATCCCTGTTAAATGCCAGGTATGAGCAAAGGCAGAAACAGCTCAAGCTCAAATAAAACAAACATTACACGCCGCTATCCTCTAAATGTGCTACAGCAACTGTTGTGGTTCAATATGTTCTATTGTTTACACATATTTGCCTCAGTCCACAATTGCATCAGTCTAAATTCACATTGTTTTTTATGACATAAACATGTGATTGTGAAAGCTACCTCAATCAAAATCAGCTAAATAACTGCATGTCACATCAAATAATTACGATCAGGCAATTATGTCATCTCTTTAACAGCTCAAAAGGGAAAAAGTGCTGTTGAGCAGTTAGAAATGAAAAAATAAGTCAGATTATTTGCCATTAATATTAATGCCTTTACATTCAGTGGTATGCAAAAGTTTAGGTACAACGAGGTCAAATGACATGCTTGGTGGAAATCGTGGCATATGCAAAAGTTATGTTGCATGTTACAAAACCTCAGGGAAATAAATGAAAAGTGTGCATTAAAATTAATATTTATTCTTCATATTTAAGTTTACTGTCCCTATAGTGATGTTTTTACTTTTTAAAATTCACATTGTTCACGGGGTGGTGTGGTGTTTTCACGCATGATTATAAGGGGCCATTTTACTTTTAATGCTAATGCCAGGGTTTGAAAAGAGTCTATCCAAATTTAATGGCTGTGACTGTAGACCTGACAAAGAATGCCCCTATTTCTGCGCACTAAAACACTATTAAATATATTCGTATCCCAACTTGATCTCATGTCTTTTTGTCCAGCCATCACAATATACAGTGTAATCAATATACATGCTGTGATCATGCTTTAGGATTTAATTTTTTATGCCAGGAAACCGCTTCAGTACCGTATGTATTATAATTGGGGCTGGGTTCAAAAAATCGATTCACCAATCAATATCGATATCGATTTAAAAATTAGCGGATCGATCTTTTCCTGTCGCCACTACTGCTCGCGACCACGCAAGGAAAGCTATAAAACACTCACTCCACACACATACAGTCATGTGAAAAAATTAGGACACCCTTTGAAATCATGTGGTTTTTTGTAACATTTTTAATAAATG
>JBBMFX010046972.1:0-11354 GCA_037832545.1 Rhabdalestes septentrionalis
ACACACACACACACACACACACACACACACACACACACACACACACACACACACACACACACACATATATATATAGACACATACACACCAATAGAATAGAAACATTTAATTAGTGCTGATTTTCTATTATTATTAATAGTAATATTATTATCATCACACACCATGACCTGTTTGCTCATAGCTGTATTGGGGACACCAATCATTAATCGAACTTCCAGTAAGCTGTTACTCTTCAAACAAAGACCTTTAGGGGAAGTTCAGCTTGTTTATCCATTGGAACTTTGATCATATTGCTGGAGGGGCATTGGCTCGAACCAAAAATAAGGGACAGATACAAGCCAGATCAAAGTTTCCTACACTCAAAAAAATAATGTGTCATATTTAATTAATTTTTATAACACCTATTTCCATCTATTTTTATTAATTAGTTCTAGCTTAAAACCAATGAGGAAAACTGACATACATTTATTGTGTTAGTTTAATACATATTTATTAATTAAATTGAACACACTATTTTTATTTACAATTAGATAGATATATCTGTGTTATTTTAATTTAGTTTAATACATAGTTATTATTTAAGCTAAACATAATATTCTCAGTTAAATTGATGTTATTTTAGTTTATAAAAAAATGCTGAAATAATAAATGCTAAATTTGAAAGAAAATGCTCAATTTGAAAGAAAATTAAATTTAAAAATGAAATACATTTTCACTGTGATAATAGTAATAATACTGTTTCATTAGATTAGTCAAAATACAGTCTTGTCACTTAACCAAGCTGTAGGAACAACAATTAATAACTTGAATTTTGTTAATCAGTTGGAATCAGAAATGGCTTGTAAGAAAGGTAAAGCCATCTAGATTATGCTTATTATACCACAATAAAGTTTTGCATCATTCATTGGGTTGTATCATTGAATTAGGACAGAAAGGTCCAATTTTGCCTGAAGGAAAGTCTTGTCGTAAACAAAAATAATGTAGAATTATACATATACTTTATTTAGAATTCACTAATATGCTACAATAACATCTGAACATAAATTAATGGTGCCTTGGAAAAAAGAATGAATAATGGGTTTGACTTCCATGAGCTTGGAGGACCACATCCATACATCTTGGCAATGACTGAAATAAATTGTTGATTAAGTCATCTGGAATGGCAAAGAAAGTGGTCTGAAGTACAGGGATGTGCAAATAAAATGCAGTTACACTCTATCAAAAGTAACTAAATGATTAAGCTAACATTCCAAGCATCAACATGTTTAACCACAAGAGCATAAAAGAGTAAAATAAAAATATGCTGGTGCCAAGACTACTTCTTACAGTGAAGCAGCAACCAACACTGGAAGAATATTCACACAAAGTTAGGAGGGTACTCAGAACATGCTTGTGCCAAATTTTCTTTAGCAAATGCCAGGAGGGTTTGAAGTGCGTGCATTCTTGAATGGTGTTTCTCTAGTTTAAAGCCCTGCAATTTTAATACTGTCAATTGAATTAAAAGAGGTAAACATGGCTTTAACTTTACATTGTCTTTAAGGGTAATGAACTAAACTGAGTTTAAAATGTTCTGGGAGCGAGGGATTACTGTATAAAAAAAACACACACACACTGCCGCTTAGAGAGTTAAAGGATTAGTACCTGGACTGAATCGGCAACATATTATCAATCATTCTCTCAAAGTTTGCTAGCTAACTTAAGTCTCACTTCAGTCAAATGTAACTTAAATGGCACAACACAACACAGACTGTCACGGTTCAGTTTGTGCTGATCTTTTTCCACTGCTTTTTTGTTGGGTTTTTCAGTTTCTGTTTTTTTGAGGACTTTTATTGTGACATTCACATGGTTTGTTTTGCTCACGTGCCTTTAGGTTCAGCTGTCTTGTGTTAGTTCTCATTAGTTCTTGTTTAGTTAGTATACAAGTCTGTTTCTGTTTAGTTATCGTTATCTGTTCGTCGCCTCATTTTACACCGATTCGTCTCCTCGTTTTTCCTTGCATGAAACCCTGGGAGTGGCCCTGGGAGATGTTTTCGAGGGGATTGGAGGATGAGAGTCTCCCGGAGGTTCTTCCTCTGCATTCGCCAGCCAAGAAACAGAAGAAAAAGAAACGCCGAGCGCCTGTGGTGTTCCCACATTCAACCACAGCCATCGGCAACTACCATCACGGCGTGTCAGAGCCACGAGTGCCAGATCCCGCAGCACAGCTGCTGGAGCACGGCTCCGTGCCGGAGCTACGGGTGTACGAGCTCGCAACACAGCCATTGTCAGAACCACGGGTGCAAGAGCCTGCAGCGCAGCTGTTGGAAGACAAGTCCATGCCGGAGCTACGGGTGCCCACGCTCGTGCCGATCCTGCTGAAGCACGATCCCGCGACGGAGCTGCCATCGTCTCGACCCATGACAGAGCTGCCGCAGTACAATCTCATGACGGAGCTGGAACACATCCGCACGCTGGATCCGCCTGAGCGCGAGTCCACACCGGAACCGCCACGACCTGAGAACAGCGAGGGGTCCCTGCATCACTGGCAGCTGCAGTACTGCAGGTTAGTGGAACAGATGTGGGTGGAGGCCATGCAGCTGTGAAGGCTTTGGCCAGAAGCAGAGTGGTCCCTGGTGGAGCTCGCTGCCTTCTCTCTGCCTGTGTGGGACAAAGGTACTCCAGTCACCCCTGCTCCAGTCACCCCTGCTCCCATCGTGGAGGTTCCTGTCACTGAGGGTCCCATCGCTGAGGGTCCCATCGCTGAGGGTCCCATCGCTGAGGGTCTCGTCGCTGAGGGTCTCGTCGCTGAGGGTCCGCACAGGGAAGTCCAGGAAGGTGGAGTCCAGGAAGGTGGAGTCCAGGAAGGTGGAGTCCCAGTTGGTCCTGCCTGTCTCGTTCCTGTCTACCCAGCGCCTGTCTGCCCAGTGACTGTCTGTCCAGCAACTGTCAGTCCAGTCCCGGTCCCTGTCAGTCCAGCCCCGGTCCCTGTCAGTCTGGTCAATGTCAGTCTGGTCCTGGTCTGTGTCAGTCTGGTCCTGGTCCGTGTCAGTCTGGTCCCGGTCCCTGTCAGTCCGGTCCCGGTCCCTGTCAGTCCGGTCCCGGTCCCTGTCAGTCCGGTCCCATTCCCTGTCAGTCCTGTTCCAGTCCATGTCAGTCCAGTCCCGGTCCCCGTCAGTCCGGTCCCTATCAGTCCGGTCCCTGTCAGTCTGGTCCCTGTCTGTCAGGTCCCTATGAGCCCCGTTTCCATCTGTCTTGTTCCTGTGGCCCCAGACCAGGTCAACCTAGAGGTCTCAGTTGGGTTGGGGTCCCCTGCTGTTGTATGGTTTGTAGGGTTTCTGGGACGTCTAGCCGACGTTCCCGCCAGTCCTGCTCCCGTCAGTCCTGCTCCTGTCAGTCCCACTCCTGTCAGTCCCGCTCCCATCAGTCCCGCTCCCATCAGTCCTGCTCCTGCTTGTGCTGCTCCTGCCAACCATGTTCCTGTTGACCATGTCCAGGTCAGCCACGTCCCTGTCTGCCCCACTCCTGGTAACTTTATTTCTCCAGTCTGTCCTGCCTCCCTGGAGATGGCCTGGTGGGTGAGGTTTCTGGGGGAAATAATTTCAGCCCTGGGTCAGGTTGAGCAGAAAAAGAGGCCCTCACTAAGCGAAAAAATACCCATGTATTTTTTGGGGGGGCGTATGGAGCATAGGGTGGATGGGTGGGGGCTGGTGAGGGTGGTCAGTAATGCAGTGGGGTTCCAAGTACAGCTGGAGGGCCCATCCCAGTCTGCAGGAAGAAGCTGGCCGCTGGAGCACGAGGGACGAGAGGAGCATGGTTTCCAGTCTCCCGTAGGAGACTGCCTGCATGCCTGTGCGAGGTGCTCACGAGGGCTGAGGTCACAGAGCCCAGACACTGGGACAGAGAACACCTTGCCGGCTGAAGGCCTACCAGGTGGTGGACATACCACCACAGACTGTGGGCTCCCAGGTAAAGGGACTTGGACCGCAGTGACAAGGACAACGTCCTGCGGTTCACTTCTGCATCTCATGGGCTGGAAGGAAGACAGCCGGCCTCACGGACAGTGGGGTCAAGACGCAGTGGAGTACGGGGGCGTTGTCCTTGAGAAAAAGTTCTTATTTATTGTTTGATTGATTTTATTATTAATTTCCATTAAACTGCAGTATTAGGAAATAAACATTTGCAGTAATGTTAAGAGTTTTTGTGGTTATTTAATGTTGTAGAACTCATGATTTCTCTTATACTGTCACCACTTACCCTTGATGCTGCTGAAAATCCAGGGTACTGAAGCATTGTCCTAGCATGGAAAAAAAACCCTAAAACCTAAATTGTGACCGCAGCATATATTTTGATTAAATTGTAATTCGTGATGGCTGCCCGAAACCTCGTGAGACTGTACTGAGTGGCAGCAGGTGAGTTGCTAGACATAAAGGTCGATTATCGATGTTATATTGCGTATTTAGGATTCCTAACTCGAGATAAGGATTCATTTATCCAATTAGGATTTGCTTCTGTTGAAAAGCAAAATTGAAAAAAATAATCCTATCTTAAACTTTATGCTTAAGTTGGGAAGTTTCTGTAATATGGCCCCAGAGCATTGGCAGCTGCAAAGAGGGACCAACTCCATTTGAAAGTCTATATATCTGAATTTACTTACATTCGTTGAAAAGCACAAGAACTTCCAATCACTCCATTCAATCTCGAAACCGGCAGAAGCTATAAACTGTTGTCTGCTGCATCCGTAAAAGCCTTTAACAAAGTTAAAGTTTAAATATAAATCTCAACTTAAAAACATTCAGGTAATAAAATCAAGTATAAAACCAAAGCTATTTGCCACTGCAGCACATTCACATTTTATCTAGTTTGTTACAGAAAAACACGTTCCCCTCAGAGTCCAGAGCATTGTCACTAAGCAGCTGCAAAGAGAGACCAACTCCACGTGAAAGTTGTGTTATATTTGGTGTAATAGTCAGACGTATTTGGTGTTATAGTCAGACGTCTTAGGGGGCATTCACATATCGCGTCTTTTCCTAAAATATAACCCAGCTGGTCCTTGTTAAGTCTGAAATAGGCTTTTAACTTCCCGTTGTCCAGGCAGAGCTCCTGGATCAGCTGGTGAAATTCCCAGTGTTTTTTTCCATTTTTGAAGAATGGGGTGCACCCAGACAAAAATTTATTTTTTTCTTTTCTGCGTAAAAAAACAATGTAGCAGAATCACAGCAAGTTTTTTTGTTGGTGGAAATCCATCGCTGAAATTAATTGGAGAGAACGCTGATGGTTGCTTAGCAACGACACACACAAGCGCCAGAGTGCTTTTGGAAAGAAGGAGAAAGCGACGCGCCTCATGATATGTGAACGCCCCCTTAAATGGACAAAAGTAAAGGGACTGGTTTTTGCAGGGGACAGGCGTCTCATTACTTTTGTCTATAATAGCTCACTGCTCGCATTTGGTGCAAGCTGTCATATGCTGATGGTGACAAAATGAACAGAAAGACCTTACCTTAGAAACGTGACGCCTTTGTAGCGTGAGGGGACTTGGCTGTGCATGTGTCAGTACCCCCCGTCCAGGACCGGCTCCAGACTGACCAGGCTGGGAGGATACCCGACGACGATAGTCCCGGATGAGTGCTGGGTCCAGGATGAACCGTCTGGGAACCCAAGACCGTTCCTCCAGCCACGGCGTGACCACCGTCTATAAGGCAGGGGACGGGGGCTCCGGTGTGACAGGTGACAAGGGAGAGGTGGGAAGGGCTTCAACTGGGAGTGGTGAAACATAGGGTAGATCCGGAGAGTGGCAGGCAGCTGAAGCCGATAGGTGACAGGGTTGATGCAGTGAGGACCAATGAACCAAGGTGAAAGTTTCCGTGATTCCGTGTGAAGGTGAAGGTGCTGAGTAGAGAGGTAGACCCTGTCACCTACCTGGAACAACCGTCCCAGTGGGTGCCGACGGAGGGACAGTGATGTATATTCCTGGTTGGCTCGCTTGATAGCTGTCCGAGCGGACCAACTGTTGGGCCGTCGGTACATAAACTTCCGGTTCCTGATGAGTGAAGAGAGGAGGTTGGAAACCGTAGCATACCTCGAATGGGCTCATCTTGGTGGCAGTGGAGGTGAGGATGTTGTGTGATAACTCCGCCCATACGAGGTAGCGGGCCCACGTGCGCTGTTGGTCTGTGGCGAAACACCTCAGGAAGCGCTCCAGCTGTTGGTTGGTCTGTTCTGCCTGGCCGTTGGTCTGAGGATGGTATCCAGATGATAACTGCAAACCTCAACCAGACGGAAGAAGGCCTTCCAGAGTTTGCCCCTGGCGCACTCGATCTTCTAACTCCCACCGGGGAGGCGCAACAATGATGTCAGCTGGTATAATAGGCGCTGGGTCCATCCGGGGCGTCTCATGCTGGTGGATCCGAGACCCCAGACAGTAAAAGATGGAAAACTTGAATTGCTCAAAGTATAGAGCCCACCGCGCCTGACGAGGATTCAATTGTTTCGCCTGCTGGATGCTGATGAGGTTTTGGTGATTGGTCCAGACAGTGAATGGGTCACGGCCGCCAACCCAAACGGCATTACCAGAATTTTGTATTGACCGGTGGGAGTGAGGAAGGCCATCTTCCACTCATCGTCCTCTCTGATGCGTACCAGGTTGTAAGCGTTTCTAAGATCCAACTTGGTGAAGACAGCGGCACCAGAGTGAGCATCCAGGGTGGTGTTGGTCAGGGGGAGTGGATGACGGTCCTTGATGGTAATACGAGTCAGCCCTCGGTAGTCGACGCAAGGTCCTAGTCCTCCATCCTTCTTCTTAATAAAGAAGAACCCCACGGCAGCTGAGTAGGAGGAGGGCTGGAGAGAGTGCCCTGACAGAGGCCCTCTGTGACGAACTCCTCCATGACTCGTTGTTCGTCTTTTGAGAGGGAATAAAGGTGGCTGCGGGGCAGAGACGTACCGGGCTGGAGGTTGATGGCCAGGTCGTACGGCCAATGAGGAGAAAGGCTGATGGCTTTTTTCTTTGAGAAGAACTCTTTGAAGTCCCGATACGGCTCCGGGATGGAGGTGAGGTCGACGTCGAGGGCTGGGGACTCCCCTGAACATGTCCTGGCCGCCACCACGAGACTTGACAGCTCTTGACAGGTCGCGCCCCATTTGATGATCCTTTTTTGTGTCCAGGAGATGAGGGGGTCATGCTGCAGGAGCCAGGGGTATCCAAGAATGATAGAAGGTGATGTGAGGTGAGTGACGAAAAAGGAGATGGATTCCATGTGCTGATCAATAGTGAGTTGGATGGGGCACGTGCGTGATGAGATAGGGCTGTGTTGGAGGGGCCGACCGTCAATGGCGGTGATTTTAAGCAGCCGGGATAATGCCTCCATTTTTACCCCCAGCTGTTCAGCAAAAGAAAGGTCAATAAAGTTGCCGGCCGCTCTGGAATCCACGAAGGCGGCGACACTGACCTGTTTGAAGCTGGTCCTTCATTCGAACAGACGGTCCCTCGTAAAAAGCCGTCCGGAGTGCGGAGCCACCCCAGCCGGCTTGTATGGCCAGGTTGCGGAATTCAGTGATGTATTTACTCACCGGACAGTCTCCCTGCCGCAGGTGGTAAAGATGAGAAGTCACCTCCACCTCGCTCCACCTCGGGATGGTGAAAGGCAGCCTTGAAGAGCTTGGTGAAGTGAGAATAACTATGACATTCATCGATATTGCTCTTCAGGACCGCCACGGCCCACTCACCTGCCTGTCCAGTGGGGAGGGAGATGAGCAATGCTATCTTCGCTTGACCGGTGGGGTAACATTTGGGTTGGAGTTCTAAAACCAGGTCGAGGTTGGTCAGAAAGACTTTGCACTGCCTGTCAGACCCATTCCACTTCTCCGGTAGTGCGATCTTCGGGACGAGGTGAGACGGTGAGGCCTGGGGAATATAGGGCAGAGGAGTTGGAGGGGACACCTGGGGCTCAGGTGTCATGACAGGGTCTTCGGAAGAGGTTGGAGAGCTGCCATCTCCATATTTAACCAATTGACTTCCTTCCCGAGCCGTTCAATCTCACAACCCTGTTGGTCGACAAGAGCCCACAGATGATCCCACTCCGCGCTTTTGAGTCTAGGCTCAGACATTCTGTCATATGCTGATGGTGACAAAATGAACAGAAAGACCTTACCTTAGAAACGTGACACCTTTGTAGTGTGAAGGGAGAGCTGAAGCATGGAGAGACATGAGAGAGCGGTTTACTCACGCACTTTGATCTGTGAACGTACTGCAAAGACAGAGAAAGAAACCCACCAGGATTCAACATTCACTTACACACACAGCAGTCAGAGTACTCACGGTCTCGATGGCGAGGACATGGTTTGACAGGCGTCGGAACTCGATGTCTGAGCGAGGAGGAAGCTCCCACTTCCTGTTTTTATACCATAACGTGGGATTCCCCTTGACCTTGACGCATCACTTGGCTGTGCATGTGTGAAAAGCACCAAATTTTCCAAATTAAAGGAACTTAAAAATCTTCGTTAATGTGCGATTAAATAATTGACGGCATTAATAATGCACTATAATGCGGTAACTTTACCAGCCCTTTAATAAAACAATGGTAATGTTTAGGAATCCAAAGATTAGCAACAGCCTGCTAGCGACTGTTAGCACATAAGAAAAATATGGTGAATTACATCAGCTAACTGTTAAAACAGCTCAATGTGTAAAGGAAACATTGATACTGATGTATAAATAACATTTAAATGTAATTAATTTTGGATACTTAGATGCATGGCGAAGCACAAAAAATGGCAGAAGAAAGAAAATGGTACCTGCTGCCTCAGGAATAGCCAGCGCATTTGAGTATTGCGCATGCGTAGAAAAACAACGCTTTTTTTGACTATTTAAATTTGACTATTTAAAACCAACATATAATGAGTGTGTTTAAACAAACAGCCACAGATTTATTTCCAACGGACATAGAATATTTATGTACAACAACTTGTGTTTTTTAATTAATCTCTTTTAAATTTTTATGATTAATTTGAACAGACCCCATTTTCTTTTTTTTATGTCTAGAATTACACTGTAATTGTGGTGATGGGTGTATTTGGGGTGTTGATGTTGAGGTATTGAAGGGTGGGGAAGCAGAGAAGTAGCCTAAATTGTTTTTGGCGTGGGTGTGTGAAACACTCCCTATATGCTGCAATCACTCGATATTGTATAGCCACCATTTTGCTTCTGGGGAGTTGAGGGAAGATTGTTGTAAATGCTGCTGACTTTGCGGCAGGCTGCCACAAAAAGATCAATACATGTGTGTGCAAAGAGCAATAACTGTGCAAATATAGGGCAAGTCCAGTGGTGGCTGAGGGTAGCAAGGACAGATAACTGTTTGCTCTGAGCCAACAGTCTGTAAACGATAATTCACGTGCCAGCACCTTTGATAAAAATCACAAGCACACAAAATTATGAACCAAAATAATATGCTGATTATTCAATGATGCATCCATATTTTATCCCAGCAAAAACAAGGTCTGTAGAAACACAGACAGTATGACTTAAAAAACCCACCCCCTTCTGCAAACCAGGGCTGCACAATATGGACAATATATTAGTATTAAAATTTTACAAATACATTTTCAATTTATTAAAAGATCCTTATCTTCACTTCTGTTGAAAAGGTTGAAGAATGGAAGTTTTAAAATATACAGTCAATCTATAAATGAAAAACATATAACACAGATTCTGTGATGCCACAAAGCCAACACATACATATATATTTCCAGCCATTTAGCCCCACCCAACTTTCTTTTGAATGAACTGCAATGCAAGGCAGCCAGGTATTTACATATAATTTTTAAAGGCACAGTAACAAGAAGCCTGTTAAATTCTAAGGGACAAACAGAAGTTGGCAAATACTGAGATTGAATTGAGATTAACTATGTTAGATTTTTGGTACACAAACCTATTGATTGTCAGGGAAAAATAAAACAATAAGAAACTCTTGAATGTGGGTTCTTTAAAAACACCTAGAACAATCAAGGACATTAAGGGTTAAAGATTGAGATTATTTGTCATATTTAGGATTGCACGAAATTCTCGGTTCATTAAAATACTAAAATAAAATAAAACAGTGATTGGTCAGTCTATCAAAAATGCTGTGATTGGCTAGATACTCATTTGCATATTGCATGTTGCAGTACATTTGGGGAGAAAAGGAGGAATTGCGGCCAGTCCATTGTCAGCATTTATCCCAGATATTTATATAAATCACACATATTGTAAGTAGAGTAGTAACAACTCTTTTAAGCCATTGACATTATAAAAGGTTTGCAAATGTTAGATGTTTGAAGCTTGAGCCTGGTGTCTGGCAATCCACCTGTATCTGATGAGCTCCCGGTGTTTTCATTGGTTGCCTGTATCTAGTCCTTTGTTCCCCCTACATAAAAGCCAACCAGTGCATTAGGCTGGTGTGCCGTCACCATCATTCTGTCTTCATCCTGTCTTCGTGTCTGGCTATGTATACAAGGGACGGGTCGAGGTCTGCTGGCCAGGGAACGCTTCCGTCTTGTAATTTTACTGCTGCATATTGCGATTGTAATGCCTTTTTGCATACTTGTAGAGCCATATCATAACTTTTCTGGAATTGATAAAGGCATAAAAGACTGTAAGTATTTCCTCTGTTCACACAGTCTGTTTTAAAAATCAGTATTTGTGATGTTACAAAACCCACATCTTTCCATACTTCTCACATGTCTCTACATGTCCCAACAGCAGTTTAGCCCCGCCCATACATCTTGATGTTGTAAAGAGTGCTCCAGTCCCCTGACTGTCTCTTGAGCAGCCAGTCAGAAAAGAGACCATTAATTAATTAATATGGTCCAAATATGAACATATAATTATAATAATAAATTAGTAATGATGAGTGGCAAGTTGCAAGTCAAAACAGCACTAAACTGTAATTTATTTAGGCACAATGTAATGTCAGTACATGATCCCAATCATACACTTGGTTCATATGTCACACTTTTTTCTTACCTGTGTTTTTTCCCCATTTTGCCTGTGTAATTTATTGCACAATAAAGATGAGTCTAATTTGTTTATGTCGGAATATATGGTCTGTTGTTTAATTATCTATTGTTTAAGTAGTGTAGGCTTTTACTTTGTTATTTCTCTTATGTTAAAAAATTATTATAAATGAACATGAAATTATCCTACCATCATATTATGAATTTTACTTGAATACAAATACAAATACGAATAATTTTCCATTTTAACCAATTCAAATACAGATACGAATAGCAGCAGCTCTGCACAACCCTCATATATACATATAAGGAAAATGATTCTTATTCGTATTTGTATTCGAGTAAAATTCATAATATAATTGTAGGATAATTTGCAATACTTACATTCT
>JBBMFX010046983.1:0-11354 GCA_037832545.1 Rhabdalestes septentrionalis
TGCGTGCGTGTGCGTGCGTGTGTGTGCGTGTGTGTGCGTGTGTGCGCGTGTGTGTGCGTGGGTGTGCGTGTGTGTGCGTGTGTGTGTGTGTAAGAGAGAAAGCTGTACTTGTGCATTTGTGCGTGTTGTGGACTCATAAGCGTAAATAAATAAAGAAGCCAGAATGTGTTTGTGACAAAGTTTTAACAGGATGTAGGTCTGACATTTGACCACTGTGAAAGTGTTTGACAATATGTATGGTAAATAGACATGTGAATTCAGTGTTGTAACAAGGCCTCATAGCAAAGACATAGAAAAAAAACACCTTGTGAACTATTAAGCAAGTTCGTGCAATGAAATTTAGACTGTTTCTTCTGGTCCATTTTAAAACAGTAATTAAAAAAATATTAATAAATGAATGTGATGTATTTTTAATGTTATAAAAGGAAGTGAGGGTCTCATATTGTCTTCGCCTCTACAGAATTCTCTGGCTGCGTGTGAGTTCTTGCTGCAGAACGGTGCTAATGTTAACCAGGTGGACTCTAATGGAAGAGGGCCCCTTCACCATGCTACTATACTGGGACATACAGGGTATACACACACCTGCTGCAGTACACTGACGCTGAATATAACCTGTTTTAAAATGAAGTAAACACCGATTCAGCTTGACCTGTGTTTGTGTGTGTGTTTGTGTGTGTGTGTTGTTCCAGGCTCGTGTGTCTGTTTCTGAAGAGAGGAGCAGATTACAACGCAAAGGACGTCAACCAAAAAGACCCAATCAGCATAGCCGTAGACAGTGCCAACGCTGACATTGTTACGCTGTGAGTGAACGATGCAGAAAGGAAAGACACATATTTGCTTAAGACTTTAACCCCTTGACCACTACACTCCCTACTGGACATGTTTTTCAGTTATATAAATACTGCAGGTATTGTAAAACATACCAGTAGTACAGGTATATGAGAAAGTACTGTAGTTGTGAGAGCAAGAGCAAAGGCCTACAAAGCTCCTACAAAGGCCAGAGCACACTGATCCAACACAGTCGAACAACCCAAAGCTTATGTAAAATTGGCACTTCTGTCTGTGATGGGCACTTCTGTCTGACTATATAATGTTTTCCCCTATTCATTCTGTTATAGACTGTTCTTCCTTATTCATGTCGTTCCAATGTTCCTCAAGAATTGATTCAAATAATTTTTCATTCTTTGGATTCATTGCTAAGAGAACGTTTGGGAAAGGTTTACATGGGGCAGAACATTCTAATACACTCACTGGTATGGAACACCGATAAAATATTGGTATTTGTTGCAGGGTGTCTGGTGCCTTAAGGCGTTAACCATTACGGCATGTAGCGTCACTGATCTAAGATCAGCCTTAAAAGTGCAGCTTGTACTTTACTTTTACGAGGAAAAGAAGAACTGCTGACTCTCATACTGATCAGTATCTCTTGCTTTTTCTTCACAGACTCCGAATAGCCAAGATGAACAAAGAGATGCGAGAGATGGACGGCTTTGCCCAATCAGGTCAATCAGAGGGTTGCTCTGGTGGGGGTGGGCCTGGGGATCTCATTGGTCAGACCAAGAAAAGTTTTCAGGCACTCAAGAACCACTTTAGTGGCTGGACATTGGGAGGGCAAACCGAATAGATTACTCAGTTGCCTGTTGTGCTGAAATGAGTCGAGTTGTAGATGTTTCTTTAGAACAGTGCGCCATACTGTGAAGTTTTGTAGTGGCTGTATTCAATGCGATGAAATCATTTGGAATCACAAAAATTGGATAATCCCCTGTAATATAGTTAAATGTAATATACTGTAAATTGTATGATGTGTAAATATCTTGTACATTCTTGTACATGTGTGCACAAATAATATATGTGGTCAAGTATGTTTTATTTCATTTATTGCTTAAACTAATGTTTACATGCTTAACAGCAAAAATCTTACACTAATGCAAGCTTCACAGAGGTGTAGACAAACACTAAAGGAGGTTTAGGAATTGTACTTTTTTGTGTGCTTATGCCTTTTATGGGGATCACTGACTGCTTCCAACAGCGGACACATGTTTTAGGGTACAGTGTTAATTTCGCACTTACTCTTGTGTCATAGTGCCAGATATTTGCAGTTGTGCTGATAGATAATGTTCTTGTCTTTTGGCTTAATTGAGGAGCTTCATAATGGCGGCTTTGTCCCTAAGTCCATGTCTCTGTATGCCTGTGTGTCGCTGAATGTGTTTTGTGTGTCCTGAGATGGACGACCAAGTGTCCTCCGCTTGCAGTGTGTGTCGTCTGCACTGCGTGTCACAGGTAATCGATCTGGCATGCCTTCACTTCCTTTTCCTCGTCTCATACCAGCTCATTTATAAAGAAAAACAAGACTAACACTTTTACCCACATTCAAAACATTCCCTCTACCCATACCACCAATACTGACGTTAGTCTGTCCTTCTTTCCTGTGTTTTAGGAGAAAAGGAAAAGGAATGTGAAGGTGCTATTGCAGTGTGCTGTTGCAAGTTCCTAGTTTTACACACTGATACTTCACTAACATTTGCATCTTATAATGTTTTTAAAAAGCAAAAAAAGTCTAAATATAATTGGCAGCTTGTGACATGCCATGTTTTATGCCTTTTGTTTTTTCTTTGACACTACCATCGCTAAATATAAGATATCTTCTGTCCTGTCATTCTGAAATTAACATTTTTCAGACTGTCAGTAGATCTGAATTCGAAATTGTAATAGGATCATAAATATTTTCTTCAGTTATCCGCTAAGAGTTTGATTATTTTCTCTATGTACTATGAGCACTGAAACAAAGTAATACTGATTGTGTGTGTGTGTGTGTGTGTTTGTCTGTGTGTAAATGTGTGCATGTAATTACAGTTATTATTCAGATGATAATGTACTTAGAATGATTTGCAAGTAATAAAAAGCTTTGCTAAATGATAAAAGGAACAAAAGCAAACACAGGTTTAGTTATCATTACAAATGAAATGATTGTGTAATGTGTTTGCGCCAGTCAAATTACCTGTCCTATTAAAATAAGTTAACACATCCTCTGCAGGGAATAAACCTTAGCATGCCATTTTACTGCAAATGTTACAAAGTCTAACATTTGGCTCTAACATAGTCTAACAACTATAAAATAATACAAATACAGCAGGACCGTTTGTTCATGTAATTGAAACCTACCATGTTCAGCAAAATAACAGGAATTGTGCAATAAGTGTGTTTATTGTAGAGGAAACGTATTTCCACATATAATTTAACTGGGGCACCTAAACCCTTACCAGCAACTGTATTTCTTGTTAAAATATTATTTCACGGCCTATCAGAATGAAATGACCTGTTTCTTCTCATCTCTTTCCCTCCAATCCCTGCTGTCACCTCACCTTACTGTCCCCTTCTCTCTTTCTCTCTCATCTCTGCAGGTGATGATACCTATCATGATATCTTTAGGGATTTCTCCCAAATGGCCTCACACAACCCAGAGAAACTGAAACGCCGCAGTGCTGACATTAAAACCCCATAACCACCAGATGGCACTGCTTCCTCTGCTCTCATGATTCATTCACACAGACATGGAAAGAAAAACATTTGACTTCCTAATTGACCAGTCCAGTCTCCGTTCACCAAGCTCCTTCTAGCTGATTTGGCCAGGATTTGGTTGGACTGGCTTTACAGGATGCTGGCAAAAAATCCTATTCAGCCTAATAAATTGTAGCACAACTGTTTTGGCCATATAATTTAAATTGTCTGTCTAATTAAGCAAATGTTAGCCTGAAGGAAAGTTTGTTTGTTTACATCCCGCAAAGTTGCAGTTAGCACCTGCAACACAGTGACATAGTAACAGCTCTATACAAAACATGCTTGTTTTTATTAGGGTAGATGGGATTTCTGCCAGTGTCCTGTAAAGCTTATACAGCCTCCTTGTCCATCAGTTGCTATAAATGGACACATTTGTGGAGTTAGTTCAGTTGCCTGGAGAGAGAATTCTAGAAATAGAATTTTTTTCGAGCCCCACAGCTCATTCAACACATGCAAGTTCAGATGTTATGCCTTTAGACTGCACTAGTTGGGCATTTTTCTCCACATTTACCCATGTTCCCTTAACCCACTGGCACTGATGAGGCCCTGAATTAAGGAAGCGAACCCCTATCTTTCCAGTTAGAATGGACTTGTGATTCACATTCCACTTTTTACTATAATATTGCGAATATCTGTTTTATATTTCAGTAATTTCCCATTTGTTCCTCAAGACTGACTGAAATTTTAGTGTGAACATTTTTCTTATGGCAGTGCTTTTTTCTTCCACCCTATGAAGCAGTTCACCCTTTCATGACCAAAGTTGTAATTCTGTATTTTTTCCTTTTGTTTTTCCTTTTATATATATTCATTATTTTGTATGCATACCTGTTTCAGTAAACAAAAGATCTCTGGCCCGAAGAATAAACTTGCTTGCTCATGCAGGTCTCTCTCCAGCCTGGTGAATAGGTACTCAGTGTGTATCTGGTGTTTTTGCAGTACTGTGTTTTAGGTCTGTTCCTGTCAGTTACGTTAGTAATTCAGTGGGTTTATTATTTTTGACCTTTTTCAAGCTAAAAATTGACATTTGACAAATGGTTAAATATCAAATACTTATATATTACACATACATACACATACAGAGGGGGGAATGATTATTTGATCCACTGTTGAATTTGTAAGTTTGCTTAATTACAAAAAAAAAGCAGTCTTTAATTCATGAGGTAGTTTCTTTCTTTTCAATTGAATTTCTCTGAGTGAAATAAGTATTTGATACCCAAACAAAACAGACCTATTACTGGGTGGAGAAACCCTTGTTGGCAAGCACAGCAGTGACGTTTCTTGTAGTCAGTCACCAGGTTTGCACACATCTCAGGAGGGATTCTGGCCTGTTCCTCTTTACAGAAACCCTCAATCTTTTAGGTTTCCAGGCTATTGCTTGGCAACTCAAAGCTTCAGCTCCTCAAAGGATTTTCTAGAGGATTGAGGTCTGGAGACTGGCTAGGCCACTCCAGGACCTTAATGTGCCAGTTTTTAGTCACTTCTTTGCAACCCTGGCAGTATGTTTTGGGTCACTGTTGTGCTGGAAGAAGCTGTAATATGCCCGAGTATAGTCTTTAGAAAACAATTCCAGAATTGCAACAATTATCTGTAGGTTATATTGCCAAGCAACCAAAGTGATTATTTCTTGAAGGGTACAAAATGTTTTAATATGGGTGTAGTTATGAGTGTATTTCAAGTATTTCAAAGCTGCTTCGAAAGTGGCTCAGCCAATCAGATTTCAGAACACTCCATGTGTTTTAACTGCATGCTTGTAATCTCAGTGCATTTGGGAATTATCTAAAAAAAAGAAAAAGGGAGACACAGGGAAATATACAATTTTATTAAATCCATAAAAATACACTTTCACTTAAAAGTAAAAACAGAATTAAACACAATAATGAAATGTATTTGTGCGTAGTCATTATCTTAAATCAGAATATGTCAACAAAACAGGGTCAGAACCACAGGCACATGATATCAGGCAGAGAAAATGGAACAGCTGAGTCAGCTTTTCTCAGACCTCAGCTGAACTCCACTATTCTTTGTTTAAAAAATATTCACTCCGCTGGTCACTCATCTTGTAATTCATTTTCGCTCACGACTAACACTTATCACTCATAAGTTATTAGGAAAATAAACATACAGTTCAATTGACATAATAAAACTATTAAATATATATATACAGAAAGCACTCATCTGTTAGGCTCCTGGTTTCACACAGACAATACAATGATTGAATGAAATCCTCAGCTAACAGCAGGAAGCTTACACAAAAGTCAGTAGCTATATGGGTGTTTTTGTAAAGCCAGTGTTCCTGTGTGTGTGTGGCAAATGTGGAGATTAGAATGTTGGGCGTTATTTTAAAACTTTAAAAGCTCTGGCAATGCTGACAGCCACTGTAGATTAAGGCTGGTGGCGTCGGAAGCATTTTTTATGTGGGGACACCTGAGGGCGGAGTTTGTGCTGGGTGAACTAATTATGTTAAATGTGTGTGTGTGGGGGGGGTGTCTAAAGGAATAATTATTAAACGTGAAGGGGACACGTCCCCCTCTGATTGAATGGCAACGGCGCCCATGATAAAGGCTGATGTTTAGATTTAAAAGGGACATATTATACCTCTTTTCTGTTATTATAGGTTAAATAGGCCCAATAAAGAGACCTCACCAGCTTTATTGTTGACAGTTTCAGTTACAAATGAGCCATTTAAGGCCATTTAACTGTTGCTGGCCACGCCCCACCCATCTAATGCTTACACTGCGCGTTGAAGACACGTGAAAATGGCAGAAAATAGATGCACTATCCAGACATAATATGTTGGACCCTGAGTCGGACCCAGAGTGAAATGAACACATTTCATATGTGACTTGCCTTTGCCTGTAGCCGTAGTGCTCGGCATCTTATGTGTGCTCGTAAAGCCAGCAGACAAAAACTAATCTAGTGTGTGGGGGCTCGACAGATGAGGGCCTATGCAAATTTCCTCATCCTGATGTCAGAACAGCACAGAAGAATATGATTCCTGACACCAACATCTTTCAATTGACTCACAGAAAATCAAAAGGATGCAAAAAATGGTGTTTTGCATAATATTTCCCCCATTTAATCAAGAGATCAAAGTCACTTAATCTCACTAAAAAACTACAGAACAAACAATTTGTTTAAGTTTTATTAAAATGTTATGACAAACTAGATGGTAAATCACTCATTTTGATATGCCGTACGTCCACAGGAATGCAATGTACTAGATGACTCATCATCCTATCCTATACAGTACCATGCAGAACTCTTAGGCACCCCAAAAAATTCTATTTAAACCCCTTTTAGCTTAGCAGTATATGTATTTTAAAAGCTAATATAGAAAATATACAGTAAACAGTGATTTTTTAAATATTTTTATGTGTTCATAATCATTCCCAGACCCCTCCTCATGGAAGCCTAGTATTACATGGCAGTTCTCATCAAATACCTTAAATGCCTTAAATATCTGACTCAACTCAGTCAATAATTGATTAGATTAGATCAGCTGAGCTGCTGGTGGAGTTTCACCAATCTATACAGAGGCTGGAGGCATTGAGGTGAAATCTGGGACTGAACCTTTGCTTTTCTAATCATCTCACAAAACTTCAAGCAATTAAAATAAAAAACCAAAAACCTTGGTATTATTCAATACGTTTTTGTGTGTTTGGATTTATTTACATGTTAAGTAATAAGCCTAAGACTTTTGCACAGTACTGTGTGAGTGTTAAATATATCTTTACTGAGGTTAAGAATGAATTGCACTAACTTGTCTCAGCAAAAGGCAACCTGCTGGACCTTTCAGAATGCAACGTTAGACAATGTTAGATATGGTACAAGGTATCCGACACCAAGGAAAACTGACAACAATGTCAATAAGTAATTTTCTGTATCCACGTGGCTGGCTAAATATGAACAGTTTCAGTTTAAATCTGTCACCCAAAAATGAATCATCGATGGGCTTTGGAATAAGACACCAAGTTCCACATAAAGGACAAGCAATAGCAATACTAGCAATTGCAAGATAGTTTGGTACTGAATTTCGTTTCACCTGGGCCTCATGCTTTAAGACTTTTGTGTTAATGATATTACACTGGCAAGTAAACGAGTGCTAACTAACCAACATTTGTGCACACTGGAAACATAACACAAGACAATCTACATAACACAAGACAATCTACATAATGTCAGACTATCAACTATCAGGCCACTGTGTTTCCAAGCACTACAAGCCATGTCAGAAAAAACAGCATCAGCACTAGTTTTACCTCAAGAAATAAACAAAAAAACCTAAAGCTCACAGTGGCGGTGTAATACCAACTTAATAAATAAAGCATCATAATATTATTACTATTATTCTAGAGGTCTTACGGTGTGCTAAAAGTTTTAAAAGAATGATGAACTGAAGTTATGCAACACTAGTTCTATGCGCAATCCAAGTATGACTTTACTAATGCCAAAAGAGTAAAGGTCATTTTCACAGCATGTTTTGTCCCACTTCTAACTTCCTGACCAAGTGTGCCTTCAAGATAAGCAGCATTTGTGTGATTCAAGTACAAAGAGGATATTTCCTATGTCGATAGAGGTGCAAGCTTACACATTCTGACTAGCATCCATGTTTACATATATTAAATGCAACACTTGCGTGTCATTTGTCACTGAATGTATTCTGCCATGTGTTTAATGTGTGTAAATCCTTGGCATGCTGGTTAATGTCCAGAATGTTTCATTGGTTGATGAAGTCCCAAGTCCTGGATACTGCATGCTTCAAGACACTTAATCCAGCTCTGATCTGTAGCTTTTTAGCACTCCTGGCCCATAGGACAATCGTGGAGGTCTCAGCCACAGAGAATATGAAGAAGAGTGGAACCCTATTTGTAATTGATGTGTCAGCCTCTGTGTATGAAGTGTCTATTAGCATTAGCTTACCAAGACTACATACTCCCCATCTTAATAGAGGCACCTACTTTATATCTATGGACATTGTCCATTTTATCAGCTCCAAATTTTACTCCCGTTTCTCTACATGATGTATTAGCCAACTTTTACCCGGGCATCAATGTTAGAAACCCCCCATGCATTACCGGTTTATGGTGGATCTCAGCACTACAGAATTATGAAATACCTCAGTGTCACTGCTTGGCTGAGAATTGTCCACCAACCAAAATATCTATCCAATAGAGTCATGTGGCAAGAAACTGACCACTAATGAAGAACTACAGAATTAATAACAAACTGCAGCATCAGATGAACCATAATCAGTAACTCTACTATGATGGATGAACAGGTAATATGTGTCTAATAAAGTGGACAGTAAAGAAACAGTGTTTAAAAACTCCAGCAGCATTGCAGTGTGCGATCCACTCTATAACCCCCCCCCCCACACACACACACACATACACACATACACAGAGAGATACATGGTACTACTACTACTACAATAAATGTCAGAGTGACACTGCTATGCTGCGAATGATCATCCACCCAAATAATACCTGCTAACTGGTGGTCTTGTGAGGGTCCAATGATGCACAGGGAAAAGTGAGATAAATTATTTAAAAAACAAACAAACAAAAAACAGATGGACTTT
This sequence comes from Rhabdalestes septentrionalis, assembly GCA_037832545.1. Lineage (NCBI taxonomy): Eukaryota > Metazoa > Chordata > Actinopteri > Characiformes > Alestidae > Rhabdalestes > Rhabdalestes septentrionalis. The sequence goes on from JBBMFX010046983.1 coordinate 9,140, forward strand.
AGTCTGTAAATCACAAAGTGCACCTTTATAGTCAGTGAAGCTGATAAAATGGACAAAGAGTGTAGATGCAATAAAACTGAAGAAACACAAAAATTAAATGTCAACAAAAAAGTGTCTGACCTGTAAAATGTATACAGACTGTAGGAAACAGAGGCGTCACTAGAGCGTAATGAGAGTCTTTACTGGTCTTAGGGTATGCTTCCAAAAAGATTTAGAAAAAATAATTTTACACTGTATAAGGCAGGAATTGTAGTGGAGTGTACACGTGGTAAAACGGACCTGGCCCACCACAACAGTACCTTATGTATATGGAAGCCGTGTTTTGAGATGTAATTTTTCAGTGTGTGCATGCCTGCGAAGGAGGGAGAGATGAGGAGTAAGATTTGCCCTCTTACTACTTGTCCTACCTTGTCACTATCGACTCAAAACACAGCTTACATATCATCACAGATACTGCACGTTCTAACAAGCACTAGAGTTCGTATCAGTTAGCAATCGCTTCAAGCCCACGTGGAAAAGTACAGTTCACGTGAGACTGCTTTTGGTTAAAATAAATAAGTGAACCTATGTTTGTGAAGTTGTATTTCATTGTTTCGTTTTTCTTCATGTACATCATAAATGTTTCATGGTCCATTAAATGGGCTTAGTTCAGGAGCCAATAAGGCAAAGGTTTTTAAGTTTGATCTAACAAACTTGTTGAGTTTTAATAAAAAGGTCTTTTATTTTGTCTTAACACACTATTCATTTAGTTGTTTAAAAACACAAAAGTATGATTTTATCCAATTATTCTATTTGTCGATTAAAAAAACCAGACAGAATACTCAATTCCAAATATATTCTATTCGATATTTGCAGCCCTAATTAAAAGGTTACATTTAAACAGTCAAAATCCTGACTGACCCTGGGCAATACCGCCAGTCGTTTATAAGAAGTTGTATATCTACAGGAGAAACTGAGGTATATATAATATTTGAATGACTAAAAAATAACCTCAGACATAAAACAGACCGGCAGAAAGCAGACATAAAATCAAGAACAAATAATTCATCTACACCTGCCCTAAATGTTCAGTGCAGAAACCATTTTTAGTATCAGTACCATTTGTTCATCAGGTTTCCTGCACTGGCTTAATGCTAAAAATAATTTGCATTGTTTAATGCCGAGGCCATTTTTACATGTTTATAATAAACTTCAGCATTTCTCTGCAAGAGTAATAATAATAATGATGACCATCATCTTCTTGCACATTAACTATTTATGTTGGAGTTTCTCTCATGCCTAGTGACGCCCCTTGTATAAAGCCTATCATCGGCTGATGGTATTAAAATACAAAGTGCATTTTAAACCTACCTGAGGTGATACAAAGTGGTCGACTTTCTGATGATTCCTTTCAGGGTTTTGTCACCTGATATTGCTGCTGCAGTGACAACCTCCCTCTAAAGACTAAAATCTTTTACATTAAAAAGGCAGTTACTGGTCAAAGAGTGGGTTCCTCCTGTGTCAAACACATGTTCCTGTCTCTGTCTGGTCTGTGGTGAGAGGTACGTGTTCCGCCTCTGAGCCTGGTTCTGTTGTATGGTTACGATATGAGTGTTTCCCTGAGCAATACATATCCTCTACAGCGTGCGTCTTCTCATGGTCAGAGTACGAGGAGACAGTTTTTTTGAGCAGCCCATCTTCAGTGTTCTCATTTTTGGCCTTGTTCTTTGGAGATGGAGGAGGAGGGTTGGTGCGAGAAAAGAAATGGGGAAGGGTCGCTGTTATTATGGTGCCCATGATAAGGAACCCACCGGCTACTATAAAAGAGGCAATGTAGGAACCTGTGATGTCCCTCAACCAGCCTAAGAGGAAAGAACAGAGAAAACAATGACTGCAATTAACACAGCTATATTCATTTTACTGTCATTGAAACAAGACACACCTACATTAGATTGGATTTAATACAATAATCCACAGTATTAAATGTGACTTTTTCAATTCTTTGAACTTCACTTACGTTTAGCTTGTGGTCACAAGAATGGAGTAGAAGACCATATATGTACAAAAGAGTAATGATATCAGCCTTCTTATTAGTAAATACAGCTCACTTAGGTGCCCCCCTTGCAGACACAAAGCTTCATCACCATATAAAAGCACTGTTAGTAAGATAAGATACTAACATGGTTTCAGACTCGATCGGAATCGGGCGTTACCTCACGATCAGGACTCGGTTATA
>JBBMFX010046992.1:0-11353 GCA_037832545.1 Rhabdalestes septentrionalis
ACGCCTCCCTGGAGAGGTGTTCCGGGCATGTCCCACGGGGAGGAGACCTCGGGGAAGACCCAGGACACGCTGGAGAGACTGTCTCTCGGCTGGCTTGGGAACGCCTTGGGACCCCCCTGGAAGGGCTGGTGGAAGTGGCTGGGGAGAGGGAAGTCTGGGTGTCCCTACTTAGGCTGTTGCCCCTGCGACCCGACTCCGGATAATTGGGAGATGACGGATGGATGGATGGATGATACAGGCCCTTTAAAATACTGCAATTGCAAAATGTAGCCGTCTAATTGGAGTACTAAATCATGCAGCCCTAAACTGGCAGAACACTTTTAGGGCTTTTAGAGAGTTATCTGGTGTCTGAAGTGATAAACAGCCTATTAATGTAATAATACAGCGGAGGAAGAGGGCATCTGTCCTTTTCTCAAATTTAAAAGAGGTGAAAACATGAAGCTTCCACAAGCCCTGACATAATAACATTTTAATTACAAACAATTCTGATGAAAGCAGGTTTTCTATTGTACATACAAAAAACACTGGCAAGGTCTTCATCTCAGAGGTTATCTTCAAGATTTCAGCGGAACTGCATTAAGTTCACTTGCACTACTGCTGACATAACAGTGTCAGCACATGACAAGCTGAGGGAAGCAGTCAGGCGGAAACTGAGTTACAATGAAAATAGATTTGTCATGTGCACACATCTTGCTCCAGAATGCTGACGCCCAAGCAGACTCCTTTTCCGCAAGAGAGTTTAGTCTATTCGCATACATTTTTTTCTCTAAATATTTCAATAATCCTCACAGACATAAAATACTGCATTGTGACCATTTCATAATGTCGTTCAGGCCTGGTGCAAGAGGGAGAACATGGAGACATTTTCCATGAAGGAATTTAAAGAAGTCTAAATTGTTTTTGTCAAAAACGATTAAATATTTGTGCTTGCTAAAAATCTTCACTGCCAAGCAATTTAGATATACTATAAATCGAGAGATCTATAAATTTAGGTGCTTTTAAAGGAATATTTTATTTATACCAACAAAAATGCGAGCGATATTACTTCCGTGAATTTGCTCCCTTAAACATGGTGGTCACACAAACCCACACCTTTCATCTTAAATCTTTCATGAAAGATTTAAAAACAGATATTCACTTTGATGATGTCTGAGGTGACATGTCTGACATCAGTTACTCTGTGGAGCCCAGGTGCATGCAAGCATGCACGCATAAACAAACACAACAATAGCATTCTGTGAGGAATGTTTCTTACAGTAGGTCTACACAAGAGACCGTAAGATCTGATGAGGATCAGAAGGCTGCATTAATGTAACAGCGTTAATGTAATTAAATTAAACTCAACCAGGTTAGGATGCTGGCTGGAGTTCTCTCTGTCAAAACTCCTAAATTAGTTAAACATAAAGAAACCAAAACACAAAAACAGATTTCTGATCCTTGGCTAAAATTGGGAGTGCTCTGCATGTACGCCTTTAAGATGCAGCGTTTAAAAAAAGAAAAGAAATCATAAATTCATTGTTGCCACTACTCGAGGAACTTGTTGCCCTTCCTCTTCCGTCTTCTGTATGAGTTCCAAGAAGCAATACACACAAGCCTAAACACCATCAGACTTGGTATGCAGGATCCAATGTATGAAAAAGCAGCCACAAAACTGTACATGGTGCACATAGGCCTTAACATAGGCCTTAAGCATTGATAAATATTACGTACTTTTACATACAAATTTATGTAAAAGACATAGTTGTTGTTGATATTCCAAGCAACTCTGCACTGTTTATTTGGGTTCACTCACGATGATCCCCATTTTGTGTATCTGTTCTACATAATCTCATTTTTTTCATTTGTAGGTCAGCACCACAGAGTCAGTACAATAAAGAATGTGCTTCTTTTACACACACTGTGCAACATTCACATGTGACTAGCATGCATGAGTCATCCCAAGCTTCCCTCTGATCACTTCCATAAACGGTACACTGAAATATACAACCCTCTCCTAAGAAGAGATCAAGAAAAGCACTAAAATCATCCTTTTTGGATGTGTTTTTAGAAAGGTAATCATCCTAAATCTTTATTGAGCCTTTCATTTTGAATCTAAGCTTTTCCTGCGTTGGACAAAATGGATTATATTATCCCAAAAGATCAATTCCAAAACACTGCTACACTAAACATTCAAGAGTGAAAGCACTCCATCTAATGAATGAATCCAGCATCTTCAATGAGCTTTCAATGTTGACACAGGCACTCGCTTCAGTAAACACAACTTGTTTTTCCTTCATAAAAATATCTCTCCTGTAGAGCAGCCACCCATGAGCCCAAGTTCACCATACCTGACTGTTGCCTGGAGGTCGACCGATATGTGTTTTTCTGAAGCTGACAATGCCAATATTTAGAAGTCTGATAATTTTTTGGCCAATAATTAGACATTTTCTCTCTTTTTGTGTAGTAAAATATCACACTAATTATATCAAAGGATACACGAAATGTATAAATGTTAACATAAATAATATACATAAATGTCTAAAAATAAATAAATATACATAACATTTGAACTTGGCTAGTAAATTCTAAACAAAATAAAGTTTAAGTTACAAACTGTTCCTGAGGGAAGATACAATTGTAAACAACAATACAAAAAGGAGAGTGCAAATAATCTTTAGTTTTAATCTCTAAATCCAGTCCCTGAAACATCTTCACCCCACCCATCCCTCACTGATTCTTACTATTCCCAGTTTAAGAGCTGCAGGGTGTCGTGCAGAAAACACAAATGTTTGTAATATGAACGTATTTCCGCTACATTTCCATATAAAAACTGTATAAATATAGACAGCACATCTTGAGATGGTAAACTACCACTGTACTTAGAGGCGGGAGGTTTGAAAGTAGCCAATCCAAGAACGGTACTAATTTTCCTGGCTGCTGTCGTTGGACGCATCCCACGTTCACTGTACTTAGAGGCGGGTGGTTTGAAAGTAGCCATTCCAATAATGTTATGTAGTGTGCAGTTGTGAGCCCGCTGAAGCACATTTTGACTGCTCTGTGTTTAGTGTTTTGAACATTTTTCAACTGTAGTCTCAGTTTATTTAGAACTAATAAGATGTGTCCTGTCTATAATTGTGGGTAGAGTGAGCTATTTCAACATTACTTTTTTGTATGAGTCTTTGTTTGGCTCGTCGCATGCTGCTAATGCTAATGCAGCTAGCGGCAGCAACACAGTTTTTAACAATTTCCTCTGGGATCAATACAGTTTCTGATTCAGATTATTTCTTTCTCTTTGCTGCTGCCCACAACATACCAATGCATTTTCCCTATACCTGGGAGCTGTTGGAACATACTACGTGTGTGTTTCTTTGAAATATCAGAATCTAACACACCCTTTTTTCATAACTCACAAAACTCCTGGATGGGCCCTGCAGAAGCAGCAGTATGGATCAGGCGTACTGCAGAAAAACTTGGCTGTCCGGAGAGATGCCTGAATATCGGTGTACTAAATTCAGGTATCGGCTGATGCAGAGATCGTAAAAAAAAGCTACATATTGGCCCAATATATCGGCTGACTAGTATATCTGTCAACCTCTTCTGTCTCAATGCACTACCTGTCAGGATAAGCTGGAGTGACATTTGTGATGCAGAACTAACCAGCCAACATCAGGACCTGACCTCACCAGTGCTCTTGTAGCTGAATGCAGCAAAATAGATTCTCACAGCAATGTTTTAACATCTGGCACAAAGACTTCCCAGAGGGGTAGAGGCTGATATTACTACCACACTCAATTAATACCCTTTGAGCCCTGAGTGAGCAGTTATCAAAAACTTTGACATGCTGTGTATGTTGCACTGCTCAGACTGCTCAATGTGATTTTGAAGAGACTCAAAACTGACTCAACAAAACCTCAGTATTTGTTAATGCATACAAAGTTGCTACTTAAGTATACTGAGCAAGTACAGAAGTCTGATATGCAAATAAGTGTTGCTGTTAATTCTTTTTTACATTAAATGTGCATTAAGTTTGAATAAATATTTTGTAAAGAACAAAGCTGTTTAATTCAGTTAACTTGGCCAGTCAATATCCCCTAAAAATAGACTCCTGTTTAGCCCCATTTGGGAAGTTTCCACTGATGCATGCTGAATGAAGTTAAGAGAGAACACAGCTGGTTTTGCTTGTTGGAGCTCATATCAGTAAAAAAAAAAGGGGGGGGGGAAATAAACAACAAACAAAATAGTTTTCCTGAAGGGAATATATGACCACACACGTGATTTCTTAGAAAAGGTTCAATAGAGCCGTACAAGGTCACTAACACTCATTATAAGCACATATAAGATATGCTGGCATGCAGGTCAGAGAGGATAGAAGGGTTTGAGCATGCATGCTGCAGAAAAACAGAAAACATGTGACATGCAGCTGGCGTACACAAATCTCTGAATTCTTCTGCCATGAGATGAAACCATTCCACTGCACATACGAAACACAATCTGTCACAAAAACTAAGCTTTTGTGTCCTAAACGACTGCTGCATCGACACAGCAAAGCAGAACAGACCGCACAGAGGCCTGTATCACATTTCTTATAATGACTTTATACTGGCCATCGCAGGTGAATGACTGTCTCACTTTGTTGAGTCAAATCTAAAAAGGAAATGAATTATAGCATTTGTTTCTAAATGTTTACATAATTAAAATGAGCCAAAGTACAAATAATTTCTAATGGTGGTTACATGAATGAGAATTACACTGCCTGGTGCCCCAGATTGCTTACAATCATTTTAAGATAATGATTTTTCAGAAACATCATTTTTACTACAAAACCTTTACCACTGTTTTTCCCATCATTACAATTACTGACACTTCAGTGGTGGTTCTGGATAGTAAATAAAATGGAAGTATCTTGGTGACGCCTTGTCCCATTCACCACCAGTGTAATGTTTCTATACAGTTTCACATCCACAAAAACACCCTGCAACTTACTTGAAAAGACTGTTCAATTCATTTTTGTCAAGCAAGTTCTGATTTCATTGATGAGGTTTGCGAAGAGCAGCTCTTGTTTCTTTAAAGAACACCATGATAATAGAAGGTCAATTTTATACATGTATATGCCTGCAGGTAAAATCAGCAAGCATACATTTATTTTCAACTTTCATTTTATTCTTGATCATTAGTGTGTACATTTGTTCATTCCTCACTATACATCACCCATATCGTGGTGAACGTGGTGCAAGTGTACAGTGATCCATGGGTGAGATTATTTGCTGATATGCAGCAGAATATTGATCATATAGATAATTGACACATTTTTACTTAATTAAGCATCCTGACATCTGTAAGAAACTACTATGTGAGTGAACACAACAGGGACTGAATCTGGCTAGGAATAAAGAATAAGGTTTCTGAAATAATGTACCCTGACACACACTCACATACACACAAACACAAAAAATCCCCTCAGCACAACGTCAACAAGTCTCATGCACATGCCTGGAGCGAAATTAATCATACATTTATTATCAGGCTTAATTTTGTTACAGGCAGTTTTGCTGTGCAATTTTCTTTTATTTCGTACTACAGATCATTTGTATCTGAAGTGAAAATACTGCAAATGTACAGTGATCCATGGTGATAAATGGGTGACAACCCTAGTTCAAATGCAATGGTTACAGCATTTCTAAAATTTTCTCAACAACCATGTCAGTAAGTCTGCTCGTGCTGACTCGGAGTAGATTAAAGATGGAGTGGACTCACTCTGCGTATCCCGTGGCCCAGGGTAATCTCTTGGTCTCTTTGAGGATGAGGATGGGCCGGGCGATGTGATCCGCTGAGCACTCGATCTCGTCCGAGGACAGTCCGAGGAAGGTCGGCCTCATGTACGGGAACCGGGGCGCCAGGTCCGCCCCGCTCTGCTGCTCTCCGTCCGGAGAGCCGGACATAATGCCACCGACGAAGCTCGCCACAGCGGATTTGACCCGGGTCAGCATGCTGCCGGCGCCGCGCCGCGGGTCCGAGCGGGGAACAGCGCGGCCGCCCTTAGCAGAGCTCCCCCCCAGGACTCCGGAGACCCGGGCTCACAGAGAGACGGAGCGGGGAGACACGGGAGAACAGAGACAGAACATGCATACACTCACACACAAACACACAAACTGACACTCACAGAGACGCACTGAGGCGCTCCCGCACCGCTTTAAATCTCCATTCAGCTCACAGAGAGAAAGAACCCGGTGAGAGAACCCGGAGAGAGAACCCGGAGTGCTCTCTCGCGACTGTGCAGTCAGGTGACCCTGCAGAGGGCGGAGCTTCAGAAAAAAACATACACACACAAAAAGGCAACAATAAAACGCATTTAATGTTTCTTAAATATATGGTGAACTCATTCATACTACGTAGACCATATCTATTTATCTTTTATCTTTATCTTTTATAAATTTATATACACATATACGAACGACCCCCCCCCCATGCATAATAGGTCTCCTTTAATATATGGATTTTAAACAAAAACTTCTAAACTTTTTTCTTACTGCCACTACATATACCCAAACACAGGTCACATTTGCCACACCCAAACATAGATCACATATTTGTGTTTTTCCTGGTTGGTGGCAAAGTGGCTCTGGGTTCACAGGCTTCCATTGTACTGTCACTTTGTGATCTCGTGCTTTGTTTGATGTTTTACAGCATTTTATTTTTACTGGTCTGGTTACCCTCACAGCTTACATGGTAAATGCAATTTTTGTTATGTTTTTATTCTTGATGAACCAGTTAGAGCAATGTAGAGCACAGGATTCCAGGGGTCATTTACTGTGTGAAAAACTAGCAGTTAATTAGAAATCATAATTATGAAAATAAAATGAATAAATATGTATACATATCTGCCAATTCAGCATTTATTTGGTTATAAGGAGTGTATCAGCCTAAAGGACAGCCAAATAAAGCATAATTCACATAAAGAGAGGTTGGAAAATGATCATAATCAATATATTTCCAATGTTTTTACATCAGCCCAAAGGAAATGTTAGAAGTGAATCCTAAATTGAAGTAAAGTGAATATTGGCCTTTTAAGGCTGTTAATTACTTCAGGGAACCCAGTTCTTTTGGACTTTTGCCACTGTGGACAACTGAAAAATAGAATTTCAGGCCTGATAGTCTTTGGCACTCTGGTCAAGACCTTCCAATGAACTGATGAGATACACCAAGGGCTGTGGATTTAGTATTTAAATCCAGTCTAAGCCTTTCATTAAAGTCATATATGAAGTGATCAATGAGAAGATACAATCCTTTTAAGAATCCCTCTTACAGCTCACTTTATCTTGCTCCTAGATCCTCAACAGCTAAATTAGTTTGACCATGAGATTAACCTTCATTTTTGCTTGTCTTTCTCATGATTCTTTGAAAGTGTCCATCCCAATCAAAGCAGTACCTTTGGCTAGATTTATTTTCCATGTATGGCATCCAAACCTGATTTATTTCCCACATACATAGTTAGATACTGAAAAATGTAAATGTTGACAATCCTTTTCTGTAGATTTACATCTTAAAGAGCAATTTGATGGAATACTTAATTATTCAAAATACAAATACAAAACATATTTTGCCTTCTTAATTTACTGCTTAATTTTTGAGTGTTACATTGCTAACAAACTCAATACTCTCCTTGATCTTTTCAATAAATATACCCCTAAGCAGGGAAGCCGCCAGGGGGGGAAAGGTTGGAACGATTCTAGGGGCCCAGCACTGACATAGGGCCCTGTTAGGGGCTAGTAATATTATCTTAATAAAGGGGGCGGGGGCAAAATTCTAATCTTTCATGGGGCCCAAGATTTCTGGCAGTGCCCCTGCCCCTAAGTCTTGTCTTAACCATTTCAAACTGCATCCAGTTTTTACTTAACCCGACACAGAACACCTTAAGAGTGCTGATATACAGTTGTGCTCATAAATTTACATACACTGGTGGAATTAATGATTTCTTAACAATTCTAAGAGAATTTGAATGATAACACAAAACTTTTCTTTCACTGGTTAGTGGTTGGTTGGATCCATTTATTGTCAAACAAATGTGTTTACACTGATCAAAACTTTACATACCTGGGAAGCAGGGTGAGGGTACAGTACCTTGCTCAAGGATATCTCAGTGGTGACTCTAGCAGTTGGGATTGGAACCCCAATCCTCTGATCTCAGGGCCAACACCCTAACCACTAGGCCATCCAGTGAGTTTAATTAGCTGTCAGAGTTAAAGATCTTCACCTGGGGTCTGTTTGCTTGTAACTGTATTTAGTGGGTGTGTATAAAAGGTCAGTGAGTCTCCTGAGAGAACCTTGCATCTTCCATCCAGTGCTGCACTGATGTTTTTGTGTTCTAAATCAAAAATCAAAAGAATGGTCAAAGGCTCTTCGGGAAAATGTGATTGAGCTCTATAAAACAGGAAAGGGATCTAAGAAAATATCAAAGGGATTTAGAATGCCAATCATCAGTGTTCAGTCTCTAATTAAGAAATGGATAATTACGGGTTCTGTTGAAACCAAACCTCAGTCAAGTAGACCAACTAAATTTTCAGCTTCAACTGGCAGGAAAATTGTTCAGGATGCAAAGAAAAACCCACAAGTAGCTTAAGGTAAAATACAGGACTCTCTGAAAACATGAGGTGTGGCTGTTTCAAGATGCGCAATAAGGAGGCACTTGAAGAAAGATGGCTTGCATGGTCGAGTTGCCAGAAGAAACGCCTCAAAGTATCCCATTTACAATATGCCAAACCTCACAGAGACAAGCCTAAAACCTTCTGACACAATATAATTTGGAGCGATGAAACTAAACGTAAACTTATTGGCCACAACCATAAATGCTACATTTGGAATGGAGTCAACAAGTGCTATGACGAAAGGTACACCATTCCTACAGTGAAACACGGTGGTGGATCACTGATGTTTTGGGGGATGTGAGCTACAAAAGCACAAGAAATTTGGTCAGAATTGATGAACATGAATGCAGTAAGTTATGAAAATTTGCACTTATTCTTGGATATTCCAACATGACAATGATCCAAAACATAAGGCCAAGATTACCTGTCATTGGCTACAGCAAAATAAATAGAAGGTTCTGGAGCAGCCTCCTGACCTCAATATCATTGAGCCAGTATGGGTAGACGTTCATGCAAGACAGCCAAAGATTTTACAGGAACTGAAGATTTTGTCTGGGCAGTTTTACTGTCTGAGAAGTGAAAGAGCCTTATCCACAACCACAAAAGACTTTAAGTTGTCATTGATGTTAAAGTAGGGCTGTGCGATTTGGCCTAAAATCAAAATCTCGATTAATTGAACATTTTAACTCGATTACGATTAATGAACGATTGTTTTATTTATATATTTATTTATTTATTTATTTTGCCTTCATAGTTCACTGACAAGTTTTGTACAGTAAATATGCTCACATATTACAAGTGAGAGATTTTGGAGTAAAGGGCACATTACTTGATTTTAAAATAATTGAAGAAAACACACTATCTACCATCTATGATAATTTATTGAAAATCATTGTTGAACAACTGAAATTAAAGCACATGCTGCATAAAACGAACAGTCACTTTGTTCTTATAAAAAAGTACAAATAAATAACTTGCAAATAAATTATTTTCAATGTTTTCCTTAAAAATAGCGACTCCACATGCGGTAATGTGTTTTTAAAGGGAAAGTAATTGAAATAATCGTCCTCGAAAATTTTGCTCGATTATAGGTTCTGATTGTCGATTTAGATTACTTTTCGATTAATTGCCCAGCCCTATGTTAAAGGGGGCAATATAAGGTATTAAGGACTGGGGTATGTTAACTATTTATCAGGGTCATTTAGGTTGTTTGTGTTGTGATTATGATTTAAAAAGAGTTAACACAGTTGTTTGACAACAAATGACTTCAGCCATGAGTAATAGAATAATGATTGTGTTATCATTCATATTCATATTCTTTTAAAAATGGTTAAGAAATCTTAATTTCCACTAGTATATGCAAAGAATGATTGCATGGTTGCTATAAAACAAGACACCCAAACTTTGGTTTTATGGGCAAAAAAAATGTGTGTAAAAAATTTCTCCCACCACAGACTCGAAATCTTTTGATACAGAGGCTGACACTTAATCGTTGCAACATAGGAAGCCTTGAATGTCTTTGTTCTTACCAAACCATTTATGGATAAGGACAGGCTGATTATTTTTAATTACAGTGGGATGCAAAAGTTTGGGCAACCTTGTTAATCGTCATGATTTTCCTGTATAAATCGTTGGTTGTTACGTAAAAAAATGTCAGTTAAATATATCATATAGGAGACACACACAGTGATATTTTTGCGAAGTGAAATGAAGTTAATTGGATTTACAGAAAGTGTGCGATAATTATTTAAACAAAATTAGCCAGGTGCATACATTTGGGCACTGTTGTCATTTTATTGATTCCAAAACCTTTAGAACTAATTATTAGAACTCAAATTGGTTTGGCAAGCTCAGTGACCCCTGACCTACATACACAGGTGAATCCAATTATGAGAAAGAGTATTTCAGGGGGCCAATTGCAAGTTTCCCTCCTCTTTTATTTTTCTCTAAGAGTACATGGGGGTCTCAAAACAACTCTCAAATGACCTGATATTTCACCATCATGGTTTAGGGGAAGGATACAGAAAGCTGTCTCAGAGATTTAAGCTGTCTGTTTCCACAGTTAGGAACATATTGAGGAAATGGAATACCACAGGCTCAGTTCAAGTTAAGGCTCGAAGTGGCAGACCAAGAAAAATCTTGGATAGACAGAAGCGATGAATGGTGAGAACAGTCAGAGTCAACCCACAGACCAGCACAAAAGACGCCCAACATCATCTTGCTGCAGATGGAGTCACTGTGCATCGTTCAACCAATCGGCACACTTTACACAGAGAGATGCTGTATGCGAGAGTGATGCAGAGGAAGCCTTTTCTCCGCTCAGAGCCTAAACAGAGCCACCTGAGGTATGCTAAAGCACATTTGGACAAGCCAGCTTCATTTTGGAATAAGGTGCTGTGGACTGATGAAAAAAAAATTGAGTTATTTGGGCATAACAAGGGGCATTATGCATAGAGGAAAAAGAACACAGCATTCCAAGAAAAACACCTGCTATCTACAGTAAAATATGGTGGTAGTTCAATCATGCTGTGGGGCTGTGTGGCCAGTGCAGGGACTGTGAATCTTGTCAAAGTTGAGGGACGCGTGGATTCCATTCAGTATCAACAGATTCTGGAGACCAATGTCCAGGAATCAGTGACAAAGCTGATCTTTCACCAAGACAACGACCCTAAACACTGCTCAAAATCCACTAAGGCATTCATGCAGAGGAACAAGTACAACGTTCTGGAATG
>JBBMFX010047002.1:0-11352 GCA_037832545.1 Rhabdalestes septentrionalis
TCTAATGACATTTTGAAAACTTGTTCAATGTATGAGGTCATGCAATGATACTGCAAATCAGATAGACGCCAAGAACCAATTGCAGAATTTGTAGCAGACTATATACAATAAAATATTGAGCAAATTTGATATGTTTGTGTTAATCTATAAACAGTGCAGTGATCATAAGATAATTATAACTGAGGCAATGCTGTTTGTTCTACTTTTCAAAGCATCTCTGATCAGTTCAGCATCAAATTCTGCCTGGCAGTCGAAATAGAGCAATGATGCTTGCTTTTTTGCGTTTCTAATTAGCCCAGATATGCATTTTTGGGCCAGTTATGGGTTTACAGAATTCAACATCAATAAAGTCACAGAAATCTACAAAGATTACTGAATAAAGTCATTTGGCTAAAATTACGGAAGATTTAATGTTTTTCTAGGGTAGACTTCCACTTATTGTCTGTCCAATCTCTTCATTTTTCACAGAGAAAAACTGTTTTTAGATTTGGTATGTGCTCACTGAATTTGCCTCTAGGTAGGTGGATGATTCTTTGCTGTTGCATTCCAATACATAGACAGAGATGCGTGGAGACATGAGAATGGAAGGGCAGAACTGACCATACTTGATTAGTGTGAAAAACTTCTAAAGCAAAAGGCCCAGAACTACTTATTGATCCTTCTATCCATGCAGTGAGACTGACTCTTACAGAGCTGACAAGTAGGACACTGCTGTAAGGGAGGGGGATGCGAGGAGAGGACACTGCATCTATCCATTCTTCCCTTTTTGGCATACCCTGCACAATGTAATTGATGGACATGGTACAGTGAACAAGGAATTGTTATGTTTTCAGAAATGGCTGGCTCTAATTGCATAGGAGCCGTGGTCCGAAAAAAAAAGGAGGCTAGGAATATTCAGGCTCCTTTAAAAAGACTAAAAAAGTCATCTGTGTGCATGCATTGTTAGTGTTTCTGTCTACAAGATTTCTCTTATTGTGGCCCTCTGACCCGAAACTGTTCAGGGGCACTTTTGGTTTGGGAGGTGATGGAGAACTTGTGTGCTGCCAGATTGCCTTGAGAAATAACCTGCATCAGAAAATGATGGATGTGAGGGACTGGTATTGGGAAAATCACATTTCCCACAGTGGAACAGCATAGGCACATTGCAGGGTCTAGGTTTATATATTCTCAGTGCAGACTTGATGGTGAGGTCAGATGGCAAGATTTCGTTTTAATCTCAGCTTTTCTGAACACCTTATTACAACTTGGGATGGCACGATTTATGTCATAGATTTGGATGGCAAAATTATTGTCTGGGAAATAATCATGGTTTCTCAATTAGCACGATTAGTTCGCATTTATTAATTTCAAAATGTAGACAATGACTTTCTTTAGAGTTTTTTACCTTTTATTTACTAATTTCTTTAAATAGATTGTGCCACTTGAAACATAAATAATAGTGTAAACAGTGATGCATCGTAGTGAAAACAAAAATAAACAAAGTCTATTTCTTTAGAATTAAATTTAAGCTTACATATACAGGAATTCCTCTATTTAAAAAAAGAAATTTTGATCCCTTATTTGTTGGAAGTAAAGCATATTCAGTTTTTATGCTGCCAATCATTCGCTGACTGTACTGTCCATGTGTTTCTAGCACAAGTGGACCGCTGGTGAAATATTCTCTCCCAGGCAAGTCTTGCCAATCTGTTGACAGTGACATAATCTATGCTTTTAAGATCATGAACAAAAACATGGTGTTGAGGACCTTTTAAGATTAATTTGATATGCCTATTTACATTGAGGTTAATCACGAAACAGGTAAATTGTGACATACCTAATGAGAACATTACACCAGTTTCATCGAGCAGCAACTCTCCTGTAATTTCTTATATAATCTAAGGTAAATAGAATAAGCCATTTCATTTCTGTTGTCAGAAAGAAAAAATAATTTCAGTGTTGTTCTTGTGGCTCATGGTAGTAAGAAATTAAACTGCAAGGGATGCACTGGTGTGGACCATGCTGAGCCTCTCCCCAGCTACTCCCATCACATGTCTATCGTGCTGATCATCAGACATGCCGAGACCATTTGAAAGCAGATGAAAATCTTCTCTGCTTTTCAAATCTGCTTTCGCACTGAGTGGAATATGTTTATGTCCAAACCAGAATCCACAGATGACTGTGGAGATGCACACACTGCTGGGAACCTGTGACAACACCTTCAGATCAGGTGATCACAGTAATAAACAGCCCTGAAAACAGCACAGACCAACCTGTCCCAGCAAAGCACAAACATGTTCAGAAGAAACACAGCTAATTCCAGGACATTGGGGACCTACAGTGCATGGGGCAGGGCGCCCAGGTGACCAGTTACGCTTAATCACTTCTATGCCAGGTTTGAAGCACAAAATGGTGTGGCAACTAGGAAGGCCGCCCTTTCCCCCAACAACAAGGGGCTCTGCCTGAGCATGGCTGATGTGACGAATACTCTGCACAGATTCAATCAAAAAACATCCCTGGTTATGTGCTCAGTGCATCTGCAGACAAGCTTGCAGATGTTCTTACAGACATCTTCAATATCTCTTTGAGCACTACCATGCTCAAAGCCAACAACAGCATACTCATGCCAAAGAAGTGTCCTACCTCAAGGACTGAAGCTTCTGAAGCTAGGGCTGCCGCAGCATCACTGACACTCTTTGGCACTGCTGCAGCACGAACACACTCTGGGGCTGCAGCGGCACGAACACATGCTGGAGCTTCAACAGCACAAACACAATCTGGAGCTGCAGTGGTACGAACACACTCTGGAGCTGCAGCTTGGAGATGTAGCCGGGGAGCTGGCATGGTCTGCATAAGTCTTGGAGCTAGCGTGGGCCACAGGTGCCTTGGGGTAGGTGTGGGCTGCAGGAATCTTGGAGATGGTTTGGGCGTCAGGACTCTTGGAGGCTGAGTGGGGGTCAGGACCCTTGGAGCAAATGTGACCAGCCGGAGGAGCCGCGGAACCAGAGTTGGCGGCTGTAGGAGCCATGGAGACAGATTCAGCAGCTGCGAAGCCAGAGTTTGTGACTGGCAATGCTGGATTTGGTGTCTATAGGAACCACAAAGCCAGAGTTGGCTGCTGCAGAAGCCACAGAACCAGTGTTGGCCACTTGAGCTGCCACAGGACAGTGGGTGCAGCTGAACCAGCACAGGATTCACCTCGGTAGGCGATTCAGGTCCCCAACCGCTGAGTGTTTTCTTGTAAGGAAGGCAGGGACCCTGTTTTTATTTTCACACAGAGAAAACAGAAACAAGGCACGATAGCCCAATACATAAAGAAATGGAGAGAATAGCTGTGTTTCCACACCATTCTGTGTTGTAGGTACCGAACCACTGCCCCGCACTTTTCCAAATCTACTAGTATGATAGATTGACTGGCTGGTCTGGTTGGGTAGTCTTTAGCTTAGCCCATATGCCTCCCAACTTACCATGCTTCTGGGCACGTTTGCAGTACTTGAGGAATCTCTTCGTTGGATGATCTCTACAGGCAACTCGGGGAGGGGGGCTCACGGAACACTCTTGATTTCCAAAAGAGTGCAGCAGGTATATTTAAGTCTTTGAAAGCATCTCACGCACATCTTTTATGATGAAAAGGCTACAGACAGAGAAAAATTATGAAAATGCATTGTACCCTGTGTTTCTCGTAGAGGTGGGAGATGGCTGGAAAAGGGATTGCAATGATTCTCTGTTATTTTCACTACCTGCCACAGGGACTTACTTTCAGTGGAGATGCACTTGCCATACCAGTCAATGATGTAGCAGCAGAGAATACTCTCGATGTTCCCCTGGTAGAATGACAAGAGGATGGGAGGATGGAGGCTGGCCATTTTCAGCTCGTGTAGGAAGTGGAGGCATTAATGGACTTTCATTGTGATGGTGGTGGTGTTCAGGGTCCAGGAAAGGTTGTCTGCCATGTGCACATCCAGGAACTTCACACTGCAGACTTGCTCAACTGCAGATCTGTTTATGTACAGTGGGGTGTTGGGTGCCAGGCTCCTCCTTGTTATTCTGAACTTGAAGAGATGGGTTGTTATTTGACACCAGTCCTCCAGGTGTTTTACCTACTCTCTGAATGCAGACTCATTGTTATTGGTGAGGAGGCCCACTATTGATGTGTTGTCTTCAAACTTAATGATGTGAAATGAACCATAGTGACCAGCACAATCATGTGTCAACAGTGTGAACAGTAGTTGGCTAAGTGCACATCCCTGGATCTGGAGGAATTATTTTTTAAAGAGACAGACTGGGGCCTGTCAGTCAGAAAGTCCAACATCCAATTACAGAGAGGGTTGATGATTCTCAGTCAATCCAACTCCTTAACCAGCTTCTGTGGAATGGAGTTAAATGCTGAGCTGAAATCAAAAAACAACATTCTGACATAAGTGTCCTTTTTGAAAAGATGGGAGAGGGACAGGTGAAGATTAATGAAATGGCATCATCTATGGAGCGATTTGTGTGTTTAACAAACTGTAGTGTTTTGTCGCATGAAGGTACCACAGCTGAACTCCAGGATGTATTGAAGATATCTGCAAAGATGTCTGCAAGTTGTTTAGCACACTCCCAAAGCAGCCCTTTCTGGGTTCACTCTGCGAAGGTTTGTCCTGACATCTACTGTGAGGAGATGTAGTACCTGGCAGTTAAAGGAGAGAGCCAGCTTTCTTGCTGGTTCCCTGTTCTCTGCCTCAAAACATACAAAGGCGCTATTCAGTTCATCAGTACTGCACATCAGGCATGTCATCCTGTGATTTTTTGAATGCGGTGTTTGTCCTTCGAGCTTGTAAAATATGTGTTGATCTTCTCTGTATATGCCCAATTTGCTTGTTTGATGGCTCATGACAGGCTGGCTCTGGCTGTAATATAATCTTCCCTGTCTTTGGACTTGAAGACAGAGTCTCAAGATTTTTACTAGGGTGCGTGAATTTGCACGTAACCAGCATTCATGGTTTCCATGGCTGAACACAGTCTTGATGATGGGGGCATCCTCAGTGCATTTGCTGATGAAGCTGATGACTGAGGTCGTGTACTCTATTAGGTGGGGTAAATGTTCATAGGTGGCAGCTACTTTGAATATATTCCAATCAGTGAAGTCAAAACAGTCTTGAAGGACAGATATAGCTTCCTCTGGTCACATTCTCACCACAGGTCTGACCTGTTTGCTCATTATAAGATAAGATAAAATAAGATAAGATACTCCTTTATTGTCATTGTATTGAAGCAGGATGCTATACATACAATGAAAGTGTAGGGGCTACTTAAAGGTGCAACAAATACGGACAGTGAAACAGGGCTGACAATTAGACAGTGCAGACAATAAACACAGTATAGACAAACATTTGCAGGCAGACAACAATGATGCACAATTAACAATACAAGTTCAAGTATTGGTATTGCACTTTCAAGATGAGAATGGTTGCAATTGTGTACAAAAAAAGTGCTTTAAAATAAATTGATAGCATTTGAAAATTAAACACCCCTTTGCATTATAGTACCACACTATTATCAGTGGGGGCAGTATTACAGGCCGGCACCATGGCTCTGCCATTATCAAAAATCCTGCTGATCCGTGAGCTATCTCTCAGGGTGCCTGGTGCGTGAGAGCGCTCCTGACTTCAGGATCCACCTCCGCTTCCAGAGCTCCGCCGTCATGGCCCTGCAGGAATCTAGCGAGGCTTACTTGGTGGATCTGCTTGTGGACGTGAACCTGTGCCCCAGCCATACCAAGAGAGTCACCATCATGCTGAAAGATAATCAGCTTTTTTATAATTTATAATTGTTATAAATTCTTTTAATTTAATGTATATATTCTTTATTGTGTAGGGTGTATAAGTATATATATTTATTTGTGCATGTAGGTTTATATATATATATATATGTTGTTGTTGTTGTTGTTATTGTTATTATTATTATTACAATTATTATATTACCTCAAGGCAAAGCATCTCGGTGTGGCAGTTAGTTAAAGCTATGCTTTTGTCTTAAGACTGAGATTCTCTCAGGTTTGAAGATGTTATGCATTCAAAAGAAAATTTGTTTTTATCACACAGCTTTCAAAAGCGTGACAGAGTTGGGGAAAAAAACAAATAAACAAAGCCTTCTTTGTAAAATGGATGACTTAGTGTGTTTATTATATATTAATTATTGGGTTGTTTAATTGCGATTTATCAAATAAATTTTTTTCCAGACTTACTAGTTAGTTTTAATTAATCGCTACAGACCTAAGATACAGACCTATATATATATGACACTATAATAATTAATAGCTGCAAATATTGTATGGAATACTGTTGGGATCATTGCCCAGAGATTTGGTGGGGGGGTGAAGATAGCAGTTAGTGGACATTGTCTGTGGGTGGTGAATAAATTTGTTTGTCGGTGTTTAGTACAGTGATGACTTGCGGGAAGAAACTGTCTCTGAGCCTGTTGGTCCTAGTTCTGATGGACCTGTAGTGCCTGCTAGAGGGTAGGATGTTGAACAGGATGAGCAGGATAGGTGAGGGGGGGTAGATCTGCCCTGTGCATCCTGAAGTCCAGGATGATCACTTTCGTCCTTTTTGTGTTCAGAGCCAGGTTTTTTGCCATGTGCCACTTAGACAGCCTCAGGACCTTGTTCCTATAGGCACACTTATTCCCACCAATATCAGCCCCACCAGTGTTGTGTCATCAGCAAACTGAACTATTGTGTTGCTGATGTGGGCAGGTCTGCTGTCCGAGGTGTACAGGGGGAACAGCAGTGGGCTCAGCACACACCCTTGTGGGGAGCCTGTACTCAGTATTCATGTGGAGGAGAGGTGGGGTCCCAGTTTTAATGTCTGGGGCTGGTTTGTGAGAAAGTCTTTGACCCAGGAGGTTATGGAGGGCGGAGGTTATGGTGTCCTCTGTTGACCTGTTGCTTTGTAGGAAAACTGATGGGGGTCAAAGAGGGGGGGAGAGAGGCTTTAATGTGGTTTAGGACTAGCTGCTCAAAGCACTTAGAGATGATGGATGTGAGTGCAACTGGGTGGTAGTCACTTAAGCAGTTTGTCGTTGACTTTTTTTTTTTAAGTATTGGGATGATGGACAGGCTGGGATGGTGGCCTGTGCCATGGAGAGGTTGAAAATTGTGGTAAAAACCTGTGACAGCTAGTCTGCACAGGCTCTGAGTACCTTCCCTTGGACTACATCTGGCCCGGCCGCTTTCCTTGGGTTCACCCTGCTGAACATCCATACAGTCAGTGGAAGGGAGCTGAAAGCTGATTGATGTTGGGATGCTGTCAGGAATAGCTTTACGGTTTGGACCTCAAAGTGTGTGAAGAAGGTGTTCAGTTTTTCAGTTATCGCAAGGCTCAAATCCCCACCTGAGTGGATCTGTCCCCTGCAGTTGGTGATCTGCTGAACTCCGTGCCACATCCGAGTGTTGTTGTCCAGAAGGTGATTTTCCAATTTCTTTCTGTAGTCAGATTTGGCTTATTTAATTGTTCTTTTCAGATCTGCTCTGGCAGCACTGTACAGTTCTTTATTTCCTGACCTGAAGGTAGAGTTCCGAATTTTTTGATGTTGGCGGACCTGGCTGGTCATCCAGGGCTTCTGGTTGGGAAACACTCTAATGTGTTTCCTCACTGTAACATTCCCCACATAGAATGTGATGTAAGTTAGGTGAACAGTGTTTGTGTATGACTGAACTATCTGTACACCAGCTGTTATGAACAGCTCGTCCATTTTGTGGATCAGGGATCTTGCGTTGGTGAGGAACATACTCAAGAGAGGAGGTTTGTGCAGATCTTTCCGCATAGTAGGCTGGAGCGGCATCCCCGCTTCTGCTTCCTCTCCCGATGCTGCCTACACCACTTGCCAGTGCCGATAGCAATCCATGGAGGCAGGATGGGTGGTCTTGCGATCTCAGTTGGGAAGTTGTATGAATAAAGATGCTCGTCAAATTACATGACAAAAACACAAAGATAGCACTAGAGAAGTGGGGCTGTAAGCCGCTGCATCCATGTGCGCCGCTATCTTGACCATCGTGTTCTGCAGACTGGGGTGAAATATAGAGAAATATGGAGATGTGGTCCGATTGTCTGAGGCGAGGAAGGGTGCCGGCTTGTACGTATGCCATGTGTTTGCATAAAAATGTCTAACGTATTAATTCCACGTGTTGCAAAGTCAATATTCTGATAAAATTTGGGTAAAACAGACTTGACTGATGCATTGTTGAAACCCCAGCAATAATAAAGGAGCCATTAGTGTGGGGTGTTTGCAGGACACTGATGACTGTGTAGAGCTCACTTAGTACTCCGCTAGCTTTAGCATTAGTGGCAGTCCAAGGGATGTAAACAGCAATAATGATCAGTGCAGTAAACTCTCTTGGGCAGTAAAATATTCTGCATCTGACTGACAAAACCTCCATGACTTCCAAAGAGTGTACAGAGAAAATTGCTGCATCTGTACACCAGCTGTTTTTAATGTACACACACATACCACCTACCCGTTTAGACACCATCTATGAAAATCAGAACACAGAAATGCCCAATCTCTTTCCGAGAGGTCATAAGTAGTCGCAAACAGTCAAGTTTGTTCTTTAAGAGGCACATGTTGGAGAAGAGAAGGAATGGGATCGCTGGTTGAATAAAGTGAACCTTTGGTGAACACTTGTGAATTTTGTGGCGACCTAACCTAAGATGGGCCTCATGACACTACTTTTAGCAGTACGACTCCATTTCCTATGCTGCCTTGTTTTTCCATTTTTCCCAGGAGTTTTCAATTTGCCAGAACATGCAAGAAGGGTTTTCCCTCCCTCCTGGGTGATAGCTCGGCAAACTACTGTTTTGGAGACTTACATTGAAGTTTACTTTCAAAATATTGTTGTGCAGTTAGAGGCTATAAGATCAGGTTAATTGTCTTGTGTACTGTGGTAAAGAGTAAATAAATGTATGTTAAGGTTTAGGAAACCTTTTAAGTTTGGGTGTCAGACAGGAAGTCCTGTTATTTCACCATCAGTAGCTGGAGACCCAGGATCTTGGGTGTTATAGCTATATGAATGTGACTCCAGGTTGGGGATAACAATAGTGACAAAGGGGTTACATATATACTATGCAAAGCCAAACAGGAAATATTGAATGAATATATAAACAGTTTCTATTTTACTCCAATTATCCATATAAAATATATTTGAAGAACTGTAATGTGTACCCTAGGGCTTTAACACAAAATCAACTAATCAACTAGTCGACTATAGAGGCACTAGTCGACGGCTTCTGAGAGTAGTCAACTAGTCGTGTTTTTTTTCTCTCTCTCTGCCCTCGCTTTGGACGTATTTCAGTCTCCGCCTCTGACTGGCTGATGCTGAAACTGGTTGCTTGGTTTAACCAATTACTATAGTCCCTTCATAAAAGGGGCGGAACCAGTGGAGTTGTAAACACGAGACCACAACAAGACGAGACAGACGGCAGCAGAGAACAGAGACACACATCACACATGTGGATATACTTCACTCTAGACACACAAACAGCACGGGGAGCTTCAGAACCTGCAAGTTGGTGTGAAAGTGTGTAACAGAACCGCCATTCTGCAAATGGCACCTCTAGCTAACATGCTAATGCTAGCACTGCAGGGAGTCGGGTTCAGAGGAGCTGAGCAGCGCCGGGGCTTAAACTGTTCCCAATTTCTGTTTTACACTTAAATTTACCAGAACGTTTTAGGTATCAGCCTTTGTTTTGTTGAGTTTATATATTATGTTGACTGTTAATGTTACAGAGAACTTTAATAAAAGTTACTCAGTTTTGGATACCTTTGTTCCTGCATGTGTTTGATGTCATCACTCGATGTCACGACTCGAATTCAACTATCTTGATGAATTAGTTGACTAGGAAAAATCTGAAGTCATTAATGCCCTAGTGTATGCAAACAACTAAAATCATATGAAAATGCAATATAAATACAATGTGAATTTAAGAGCTGGCACTGATTTGAACTGTAAATCCTCCTCTTCAATCAATATCATTCATTATTTTTGATTAACCATGTATTTTGCTGTATTTTTTTACTAAAATGTTAATTTAATTATTACTGTATTTACTAGGTATGTCCCGATCCAATCCCCGATTTCCGATTACGTGGTTTTAGACACGATTGGAATCAGACGTTACCTCCCGATCAGGACTCGGGTATACGATGTTGTGTCAGGTTCATCTCGACCCCGCAGTCACTTGCCAGAGTACTACAGACTCTTACCCTGGACTCGCGTGAGTGACTAATTGAGTGGTGATTAGGGGGCGTTCCCAGCGCCTGCAGCTTGCCATGTGTCTGATCACAAGTGCACCTGTGGGTGATTAATGAAGGGAATTGGGGATCATTGTATGCGTTGTGTGATTGGAGGAGTGTGTAGACGAGTCAGTTCACGCTGCAGGAGAGTTTGAAGAGGAGAGAAAAAATGCCTCGTGACCAGGGCCGTAGCCAGGATTTTTCAAGTGCCGGGGTTATTTTTTGTCCCGGCCAGCGGTCACTAGCTCTGTTAGTACTAGCTCTGTTAGCACAAAGAAAAAAGCCTGTGGAGACGTGAGATTTTCAAGAGCCACTTAAAAACTCATATAAAGGGCAGGTCAAGAAGACTATCTTTTACATTCATAGTTAAAGGATGTTCATCCTTACTCTTTGTTATGTCATTTTGATATCAACAAAGCTGGTAAAATCACTTCACAAGAAAAATGCTACTTATCTATACCCGCTTTATGTGTGTGTGTTTCTCAAGATTATAATGACAAATGAAATTTTGCGCTTGACAGAACAGTCTGCCACTGATACACACAGGCTCACATTCTGTCCTACTCTTTCCCTGTCTTTCGGTTGTTGGCTTTTTAAAACTTAATTTAGTTTGATGCAAGTTCTTCTTCATATCTGCATTTTGCTCCAGACCTCGCTACGATGTATTAGCTTACATGAAAAAACATACAATCCCTCTGCCGGCTTTCCCAACTCTCTCTACCTGAATCTGTAGCAGACGCCGCTGCCTGCAAATACAGGTAGAGACGGAGATTTCACTTGAGATTAGACGAAGAATGTGAATTTAATTGGGAGAAAATACAGACGACATATGTATTCGGCCAAGGACTGGGTTCTGTGTTTGGCATTGATCATCACTGCTGGATTTCAGCTTTGACTAATTTGAAATTTCGGGGAAAAAATACTGAGGACATGACCTTGGTGTCCTCAATGGTTCGCCTTAGTATAATATATAGAAGTATTGGATCGGGACTCGGTATCGGCAGATACTCAAAATCAAATGACTCGGACTCGGACTCGAGGGCAAAAAAACCTGATCGGGACATCCCTAGTATTTACCCTGCTTATCCGAAAAACGACAGAAAT
>JBBMFX010047019.1:0-11351 GCA_037832545.1 Rhabdalestes septentrionalis
TGTGTGTGTGTGTGTGTGTGTGTGTGCAGTGTGCTTGCAGAATGGGAAGACGCACGCAGAATCTCCTGCTTCGACACCAGTGCAGGTACTCTTTCTTTCCTCATCACGCTTTCTTCCTTCTATGTAACGGCATTGTTAACTCACCTGATTTGCATTCAATCCTTGCAGACAGAAGAGGAGTCAAGGGCCGCTCTATTTGGTACTGCACTGATTTACGTTATTTTTTTAATGCCTAGCCACAGATTTAGTGTGTTTTTTTGTACATATTGCCTCACGATTATTTCTCATGTGCCATTAGACCAGGTCAAGAGTGCATGTCTACTTGGAGAGGAGCACAAGAAACCTACAGAGGAGGAAAGTCAGGTAATCCACCGCTCACCTTTTCATTTAAATGCTTTTAGGTGGATTGAAGGCAGTCAGAGTAGGTAATTAAACCTCACGTTAAACTGTGACTGCTGTACTGTTCAGGTGTAGTTGCACAATGTGTTACATTTACATTTCATTCACATTTTATTGACTTTTTTCGGCTTGTTACAATATCACAAGATGTCAAAAGGGAAGATTTTCTCCCCATAAAACAGGGGAGACAACCAACTTCACGTCATGATGAAATATCTCCTCCTCTTCTTACAAACGCGGTTATGTATTCTATAGGTTGAGAGTAGGGATTTCGCTTTCCACAGAATTTCTCCACTTGTTTCACTGAGCTAAGAGTGAAATGTGTTTTATTTCATTTGCGGTGGTGAGGGTTAAGAAAGCATGTTGAACTAGACATCATTTTTTTTTCTGAACCTACCGGCTTCATCGCGGTCATTAACTTTGCAGTGGTTTAGTCTCGGTTTAACAGGTTCAGCAAACCTTAATCTTTTTAGGAGTTTGCATGCAGTAATTTAAACCTCAGCCAAAACATGCACGGGTCCTCCTGATCTACTGCTAAATAGCCTGTAAGCCATTTCTATCAAACAGTGCCATAATGTCTATGTAGTCTTGAGCCACCACTTTTTTTTTTTTTACGTTTTGCTCCAAACATCCAGACTTTCTTGTATTTTTTATGTATTCTTGAGGAAAAGTTCTCCAGGCTTCCTGAAGGACTTCCAGAGACACTCATTCCCAGTCCAGTCCCTGAACCAGACCAGTTTCAGAGGAATGTTTCTGCTGGTTAAGACACACAGTGACTCACGTATGAATCATTCAAGCAGAACAAAGAGCGTCTAACTGAAGTCCTGAACCAGTGAAAAACCAGGAGCAGATGGTTCCAGATGAAGGGGTGGTGATCAGTATACTGGTGGTGCTGAATGATGAGTGGCTGGAACTCCTTTATCTAGACTCTTTGTGTCTTTAGACTCTTTGCAGTCTGTCTGTAAAATATTTGTTTCCAGACAGTTTGACAGTCATTAAGTGACTCAAAGGTGAATCAGTGCAAAATATAAATAAATAATGTGGGGGCTCAAGACAGACCACTGACCATATAATTTTGTCTATTGGAGGTATAAAATAAAATGTGTGCAAGTTTGCGTGTGTATATATACACACACAAAATGTAAAATAAAATTTAAAAAAAATATATATATATATATACCTCTCTATATTTACATGGACTGTGCATTGCAGTGATTTTCATTTTATCTATTTAATTTTGCACCACTGTACACAAAAGCAATGAAATCTGCCTCATTAAAATGTACAGTAACACAGAATAACACTATCATGCTTCAGCCTTAAACGTCAGTCAACCTCGGCAGGTTTAAGAATTAAGCGGGTTTAAACCCCAGCTAACTACTAGATACAGTGACCTCTAGTGGCAGATGTGGCTTTTTAAATGGGTTCAGGTTGAAGTGCAGATGTTTTTACTTTGGTTTCCAAGGGCAAAGCAGTCGACTTTAAGAAGTCATGTGACTCCTTCAGATTTAAACTCTGGTTTAAACGCTTAACTGCAGCTGATGACTGTAGTATTGCTCCTGGACTCGGACTGATGGAGGTAAAAACATCATGGTGAGTGTTGTGAATGTTTTTGATTGTTATATTGTGTCCGGCAGGCGAGCCTGATGTCCAGACTTCCTCCTTTTCCGGACACCCCGTTCCCCCATCAGCTGCCTGTGGTGGCCGCCACCAAAAACATGCCCCAGAAACCGGTGGTGAAAGTGGGACGCATCGAGAAGACACAAGGCATCGCCCTGCTGTGGAACTTTGAGGAGGAGGACCCGCACGCTCCAGATATGGAATGCTATTACATATATGTAGCCCAAGAATACCACGACGGCAGTTTCACCTCGTGGAAGACGATGGGGGTCATCAAAGCCATGCCCCTGCCGATGGCCTGCAGGATCTCGAATCGGGCCGGAGGCAAGATGCTGTACTTCGTCATCATAGGGAAGGACATCTATGGGCGCTATGGACCGTACAGTGAGGTTAAGACAGTTGCGGTCAGCAAAACATGATTTTTATCTCCTACTTTTTCGTTGTTATGTTTTTATGGTGTCTCAAAGTTTTTGAAGCAGACTCTCCTAGAGTTGTGACTGTTTTAACGTTTTAAGACGGATATTGGTGTCATCAGGGAGTGGATTTGGACAGTCATCTCAGGTAAAGTGTGTTTTGATATTGGTATAATAAAATGTAATTGTATCTCTGATTTTGTCCAGTCAAGCCTCAAAGCATTCCACCTGGAAATGAGGCGGACATGTGAATATTAGAAGAAGAATTTGGGAAGGAAGGGCGCCTGAGTGGCATCTGCTTGGTGGAAGAGGGCAAGACTGTACAGTTTAGATGTGGTGGCACTTACGAGCCTCAGAGGGAGCCTGTCCTCGTCTTCATCCTCTGAATGTTGGAAGCATCGATTTTGGGTTGTCCATTTTTAACCTTAGCTAGACTGGGCGTAGATACTTTTTTTCTTTTTTTTTTCCCCCGGCAAAACGGGCGCTTGTTTGATAAGCTGATTGAGGACTGAGACCAACCAAACGGTTAAAATCCGGTATGCTTGTAGCGTACTTGCATAACAGACTCAGGCAGTGATTCCCAGCTTCACTCCTGAAGGCCCCAACTTTCCTTAACTCGCTCAGTCCAAAAGCTGCTTTTTTTCTCCAGAAAATCGCATTTTACTTGATTTAAACTTTTTGAAAGCAATTCTTACAGGAAAAATTTTTTTTTAATAGCAATTTTCTAGTTAATTGCCATTTTTCTTGGCACATTTTTTTTTTTTTTATATAATGAAAACAATTTTTTAAAGTAAATTGCTGTTCAAGTTTAAAATTTATATCCGACTACATGACGCAGTGTAGAGTCGTAGCATCTTCGTTTATGGTCTAGCGCCTGGGAGACCTGGCGTCTCTGTGACTGGACTGAGTGAGTTTTGGAAATTCACCTGATCTTGTACCGTGTAATATGCAGGAATGAGTTTTGGTCAGTTATACTATTGCAAATAAAGAGGAAATGTAAATATATGCCAAAATTAGTGTTACCTGAACAATCACAAAACTGGACTGAGTGAGTTTTCCCTGCTTACACATTCAATTTGAAGCAGAAAAGGTTTTTGGGTCAGGAGCGTTGGATTGCCCATCCATCATCTGAGCCACTTATCCTTAACCAGGTGCATGCCAGCACTTGCCCTCCCATCCCAAATAGCCTCTAGATGGCACCCGGCAAAAAAAGCAGTCAAAAGGATCCTCATCCGCCCGGGTCAGGAATCAAGGCCAGGATCTTCTTCCTGTTGATATTACTGCAACTCCCACCACCTGGTAAACAAGGAAAACTCTGAAAGGTGCAGCATCCAGGTCCAGGGTTAGGGAAAACCAGTCTAGTGCAGGGGTCACCAACGTAGGTGCCTCCACGGACCACATGAGTAGCCCGCGGACCGGTCCAAAATATAGCACAACTCACCAGTGAGCAGCGTCTGACATGTAATTTTATCCTGTATTTATTCTTCTTTAATCACATTTGCATTTATATCTATATGAAAATGACATTATCTAAAAAGCCCATTTAAAACATGTTTATTATCCATGAAATTTAGGTAAACTCTGCACTAGTGTATGAAACTGGGAGCCCTTCCTATGGCTCAGTACCCGTGATGTAGCTCTCAGTTTCAGAAAGGTCAGTGACCCCTGGTCTAGTGAGTAGAAATATTCTTAAATATATGTGTTTAAAAATACCGGAAAAACAAAGTTAGGGAAGGCTCTGAAACAGTAACGCCGTTATCGTTTAATGTAAAATACATTTAAATGACTTGAGAAACACATTGAGCCCTTGGTCGGGGGTCATTCACTGGAAAATGCAAAGACCTTACCACAGCATAAAAGCAAAAACAAACCCAGTCAAAAAAAAAAAAAAAGCTGCCACTGTAGATTCATTCCAATTTGAAAACCTTCAATAATGTCGAACACAGTCGCTTCAGTAAGGAGGAGGGGGAAGCAGGTTCAAGCTTTTTGAAAATAATACTTCATTACAAATACGTGAACAGCAACATGTTTAGGTAATAAATACAGCTCAAGTTAGCAATTCCCTAAACCGATCTGAACTGATTGTCTGTTACGCCTCCTCAAGACACGAGAGCTTCAAATACCAAACGGAACACGAGACCAGTTCTAGTAGAATGAAGCTTTGGTCGCTTTCATTTGAAAAGCTTAAAATCTCTCCAAGTTCATTTGAAGATCTGATTCCTAATTCCGATGCCCGATGAGCTACAACTGGAACGTTTATGGTACATAAATGCAGGTGAAATAAAAGCGTGCAGTATACGCAAGGAACCGGGTGGAGGAAGAAAAACAACAAATACAAGCTTTCAAAGGCGTGATGAACACATCCCGACGTGTTGATTTGTTCAGCTTCAAGTATGGTGTGCAAATTTGACAGCATCGTTTAATCAGATTTATTTGCCTTATTTTTTTATTTTTATTTTTTATGTTTTCCTTTAGATCCTTACTCCTACTACTACTAGGAATGGTCCGACTGAGTTGTCGAGTATTACCGAGCCAATTTCACTCCCAGTATAATTTCTATGAACCAGTTGAGCCTAAATAGTGGTTTGTCAAAAGAAAAAAAAAAAAACCTCAAAAACCCCCCCCTCCCCACCCCGATTTATATATTCAAGTTCAATTCCCAACAGCACAGCACAACAGTTTCACAACACATTCGCAAAAAATGGTTAAAAACTCTACAAAGTACATCATAAAGGGAAAACAACAAAAACTAGCATTAGTTTCTTCCAGTATGCTACGGTTAATATTGACTAATTTTTTTATTTTTATTTTCCATATTACAACATTTTGGCATTCAACTACACATTACAAAACAACAACAAAAAAAAGAATCAAAATGTATATATTTACAAAATAAAATTCTCTCGGCTAAGGCTGTATCTGGTGAGGTGGCCTGTTGTGAACGAGCTCTACTTGCGTTTCCTCAGCACTAGATACATCAAGCCGCTGACCAGGGTCATGGGGAAGGCCACCCAGGCCACCACGTAGGCGTAGCCGTACTCGCCCTCCTGCACCTTCTGCTGCTGGAAGCTGGTCCGCTGCGCCGTGTAGACGGACGCCGCGATCAGCACGCACAGGGCTGGGCCGGGGGAGAGAGGAACCCAGGTTACGTTCATGCAGTACTGAGGAAATGCTGTGTCACTGCTAGGGGTGTAAATAAAACAATGCAAAATGCCTTGACCCTGAATCAGTTTTGTAATGCAAAGAGCAGTTATAATAAAATATTCTGTCATTGTTAAGGTTTTTATTTTTTTATTTTTTTATTTTTACAAAAATAGGTCAATTGTTCCAAATTATTCAAATTGTGATGCAGGTTGAGGTTTCATTCCAGAAATTCACATTCATATATATATAGAGCCCTAAAATTATGGCAAAAGAAAACATCTGAAATGGTTCAGATGCTTTTTGGCAACCTGGTCTAAACCAACATAGAGGCAAAGATGCCAATATTACTGTTTTTATACACACACACACACACACATATATATATAAATGTGTAAATGATGTAGCACCTAAATATTCTGTCCGGTTGTTTTTTAAGTTAAAAAAAGGTTTAAATGTACCAAAACACGCTTTCTATATGTAGTATCTCTCCCATATATATATATTCACTTCAACTTTTAAAAAAACAGGAGTTATTTGTAATTTTTCTATAATTTAATGTCAAAATATCATGGGGTGCGACCAATAATAACTATATTAATTTCAAAATAAAATATCTAGTTTCTGCAGCTGAAACATTAAAAACTGATTGAATAAGCAGATTCAAAAGTGAATGGTATGTTTAAAACATTTTTATCGGTTTTATGCATTTTACAGGAAAAATGAGGATTAACTACATATAATCTGGCTTCTGATATTATAGAGGTAATATAAGAGACCATGATTTAAAAAACAGTTGTTTCTAAACACTTGATATTACTGACAACTTGTAAAATATATATTAAGTATGTTAAAAAACGTATTCGTTTTCAGATAAATTGTGGTCGCACTACATGACATATATATATATACACATTAATATCCCTAATATGTGACGGTTGCACATGTATACACATGTATATAATGTATTTATATACATACACTCCTTTGCATTTATGTATATGTAGAGTTATAAATCTGTCTGCTGCCATGATGGGTTTCGTCCTTTTACTGTCACAGAATCGCGCTTCCGTTACTGGTAATACCAAATACTGCAGTGATTGTTCTCGGGGCAGTTTAAGTCACATGCTAGTTTAGTGTCATAACAAAATATTACAGTGTCTCTCATGACTTGTGTTGTCTTTTTTGAGCCAAATATGAAGCTTGAACACACATGTTGGCCCCTAAACCGCTGTATTAGCCGAATGATTTCGTTTAGTGTGTTTTCCTACTTCAGGTACAAACACTTCAAGGCAAATCATTTGGGGGAAGAGCTGGAATGAGAGTCCATGTTTGTTGGAAAGGTTTTAGGAAACATTCGTGCCTTAGAACGTGCCCTGTGTGTCCTGAAGGAATCTGTGTGCCTGGCGAGAGCGCGGAGTTGATAGTGTGAAGCTCCAGGCAGACGGTCTTCATTAATAAAGCTGCAGTGACTAATACACTTTTTCCAAAGATTAAAAACATGATGTTCACTGAAACTTACAAGACAGCAGCTGAATGATGGCTGTGAAGACGAATCTCTCCCCTTTCTTCAAGCGGAACAGCTGAAGGATGAAGACGAAGAGGCCTACGCAGCACAGGATGGTGGACAGTATCATAGTGGCCTGCACGGTCTGAAGATAACCTGTTTGTAGGATGGAAATGGACCAATTGTGTCAATGCATGTCTTTTTTTTTTTTTTTTTTGGAATTGTATGTAGGCCTCATGCATTTTGTATATATATATTGAATGGATTTGAATGGCCACTTTATTGGAAACCTCTTCATCCCATCGCCCTACTGCAACGCTCACTTGTCTTATAAATTTTTGCTCTTATTTCACTAACAAACAGTTTTGTTTCTAATAAAGTTGATGGTGGGTGTATGAGTGTGTGTAAGTCGATCATAAAGGCTGAGAGCTTACTTGCGGATTTGTATTGACTGTATGGTATTCCCTCACAGGTGACGTTACAGCTGTACCAGAGATCAGTGTAGAAGTTCCCGAGTTTTGCAATCCACCAAGTCTGCAATCAAAGAAGCGTTAATGATGGGATCAAATCTACGGCACAGTTTAGTACCTGTGCCCTGCAAGGTTTAGTGTATATCCTAATAAGCAGTGGTGTAACTGAAGTAAAATTAAAATTGCTTTTTTGTCCTTAGTTATAATAGCCATTTAAAAAAAGACAAATATGTGGAATAAAGATATTTAAACCCGTGAGATAACGTGGTTTCCCTCCCATCACCACAAGCATGTAATTTGATTTCCTCTTCATGGCGTGGCAGCGTCTTCGCCCAGTCCAGCCTGGCCACCCTGTCTGGGTTTGTTTACGTTTGTAAATTCCGGGTTTCCGGACCTAGTTCTCTAATCAAAGCTCCATTCCCCTTTTAACCTCCTCACGATCATCTATATGTATGTAAATGCCCTTTTGTATGTACATATATTTGTGACCCGATCTGCCATAACGAGTCAGAAGTCGGCGTTATATTTATTCAGAAAGGGGCCGATTATTTTGAAAAACGTCAAGACTAGATTATTTGAAAGCAAAGGTCTTCAAAACTAATCTCCCAAAGTTTCACCATGGAAATAACAGTGAAAATGTACTTAAATGGCTTTCATTTGAGTTTTAGCTCTCAAATCCTAGAAAAAGAACATCCAAAATAAACGCTATTTTCGCTCGTCTCCTCCGAAACGTCACGATCTCACCAAATATGGTGTTAAAACGTCACCTGATCATAGTAAACCAATCAAAATGCTTTAAATCACGGTCCAGCCCTGCACGCGCCCGGGCTCACACCCGCGACTCACAGCATCACGGAAAAACGTGAAATGCGATTTTATTGGTTTTTCAGTTGGAACATGGTGCTGCAATCCCATAATGCAAATGATTGTAACTTGGTAAATAATTTTAAAGCTTATTATCTTATCTTTTTAGTGATATCAAAACCTCAGTTTTAAAATTTGTGTCACTCCGACTCATTCTGCCTGATTGGGTCACATTTAAATATCTTTTGTATGTAATTTGTTGGATGTTTTTCTGTAATGTGCACTTTTTGAAAGTTGCTTATGAATAAAATGTATCATTATGGATCTCGACTGAATAAGCCTGCAGCAGACAACCATGCACACCTCTCATTTCCTGTTAGGGCATTTATCAGAAGCTTTTGTCCAAAGGAAATTCCGTTCCCTACCTACAGAGGGCAGTCTCCCTTGAGCACCTTGGGGTTGAGGGCCTTAGTAACCCAGTGGTTGTGTGCTGAAGGTAGGATTCGATCCTATTTCCTCTTGGTCCAGAGACAAATATCCTACCCACTAGACCCCCCACCCCAGAATTTACTCTCTTGCTTTCAGTTTTTGGAGTGGTTGTAAAATAATTACTTATTCCAGTTCATTACTGCTGGCAGCCAAATGATCAATCAATTATATTTTTGCAGAAGAACACGTGTTTTAGAAAATCCATAGCAACCCAGAAGCTACCAAGCACATCGCCCTGCCTGTGTAAACTCTACTTATGTTTTAGGCCTTTTGAAAAATGGGTGTCTGAGACATCTGATGGGTTTCAGCTGATCTTCAGGGTCCAACACTTTTTTTTCCTTCGGAATGCCCACTTTTAATCTGATTAAATCCTAATGTAAAAATGTTGATGCACATGACCAGAAACCAAAGCCACACACAAAGTATTAGTGGCATTTGACAACTATGGTGCGTCTTCCAATAAAACTCACTGAAAATTTTGATGTATGTTTATGCATTTACTTTTATATATCAGCCAAGTAGTGCCACAATATGAATATTATGCAGTTTGTCAACCACTGGTTTGCTGATAAAATCATTCAAAATCATTTTTTTAAATTAGTGAACACTTTCTGACCTTCTGACCTCTGACATAATCTGGTAGAATTCACTAAAAACTACATTTCTCAAGTTTAGAATGAAAGCATTTTAACCTAAACTGTTTGATTTAACAGTGTAATTAACAAACAGAATTAAAAAATGTCATTTTGATGGGTTTTTATTTGGCCAAAAGGATGTGTGGATTGTATTATTCATATTTTTTATGAGTTGAAGTTAAAGATTAAAAGATCTGAAAAACGGACGGCATGCAAGACCTCTTCCTACTCATCACTGACGTTAGAAAATGAACATCACAAAGAAGGTTTAAAGTTCGTGTATAAATGAGGCCTTTAGGGGAAGAGTGGACCAAGTCCAGTCTCTCTATCGTTTTGAAAAACCGGTCAGTTGCACGGCAAATCAAAATACGGTGGGTGGCATTATTTCACAAAGGTGTTTGATAGAAAACTATCGATAAGTAGCAATAATCTCAATGTAAATATTTCCAATTTCTTACTGTATTGAAATTATTTTGCAAAAATAAAAGCGGGCTTGGTCCACTGTTCCGCTTAACTGGTTTCCAGGCCAAAACATAATTCGTTGATAATCTTGGACACAAAATGAGCAAGTTTTATTGGTGCAGACACCACTGTGTAAAATTGTACCTGTCAGATAAATTATTGCTTCCAAATGTTTATCAATCAAACTTTTAGTGAATGTTTGCTGGATATTAGTGAATACATTTCATCAGTGTTGTCTTCTTCCCCTTCCTCCTCCCTGTCATGAACGTGTTTGTCCTCAGAATGTCAGGTTGACTGCCAGCATGTGGTGAGCTTGTACAGAAAGAGTGATTATATTGGTGGAATGTATTTCAGTAGTTTTTGGATGTCTCTGTATTTCTCATTGTGAATTTTCTGTAACTGCATATGGACTTGGTTCATTATTACTGATTCTGATTCTGAATATACACAAATATATACAGTGCTAGATGGTACTGATGTTGAAAGCGCTGATACCCAAAAAAGTGAACTCAGTTTTCCTCGGAAGGCCTCAAATGTGAGTTGTGGCAAGCAGCAAAAACAGACTTGAAGCTTCTGTTGCTGTTCACACTGCAATCAGTATTTTGCTTCCTGCAAGCCTCAGCAATGTACTAATCTAGTGGTGCTGTCATGCAAAATCCTTAAATATGTGCAGATACAACAGTGATCTACCCAACACTGCGCTCAGCATGCCACCATGGTGTTGTGATGATCCAAATGGTGCTATAATGGGTCATTTAAGGCTCAGTGATAGACTTTATAAGGACAGGATTGGTTTTTAATAAGGAGGTGAGATAACACAATTGTTCGAGAGGACGCCTGTTATGTTTATGGCCGGCAAACTATAAAAGATGAGTGGCTACTCAATTTACGAGCTGGCTTGGCTCCAAAAAAAGAGCAGAAAAGCCTTTAGCCATTATTTCATTCACCTCAACCTAACCTTGCTGTTTTAAGTGAATGTGGTGTGTCACATTGGGAGTACAACCAACATATCTAAACATCTCAGTATCGTACACTACTGGAACAGGTAAAGAAAAGTAAGGATGGGAATTAGTGATACGTTGTTCTAGAACGATTCCTTCATTTTAAATGAATCTTTACTGTGACTCGGGAAAAACGAGTCGTCTCGTACGAGTGATTCATTCAGTCGCGCATTTGCATTACATCCTGTAGTTTCTGTTGGAATTATTGAGTCTTAAACCCGAAGACTCGAGAGATGAACTAATCAATTCTCTTTCCGGCTAAGCCTGCATTGGTTCGATAATCTGGCTGTCAGGTGATGAAGGAATGACTGAAACCTGAAAACTTGTAAGATAAAGAGGCGAGGTGAGTGTATCATAGACTAAAGACACAGGTAAACAATGAATGAAACTTTTCTGTTTCTTATAGCATT